>RJWJ010007937.1:0-24121 GCA_004363605.1 Indri indri | reverse complement strand
ACTCCTGAGCTCAGAACTATCCGCCCACCTCGGCCTCCCAGAGTGCTAGGATTACAAGCGTGAGCCACCGCGCCCGGCCTGCAAACATGTTTTAAAACTGCCACGGGCCAGGCACGGTGGCTCACATCTGTAATCCTAGCATTCTGAGAGGCTGAGGTGGGAGGATTGCTTGAGGCCAGGAGTTTGAGACCAGCCTGAGCAAGAGCGAGACCCCATCTCTACAAAAAATAGAAAAATTAGCCAGGCGTTGGTGGTACGCACATGTCATCCCAGCTGCTTGGGAGGCTAAGGCAGGAGGATGCCTGGAGCCCGGGAGTTTGAGGTTGCAGTGAGCTATGATGATGCCACTGCACTCTAGCTTGGGAGACAGAGCAAGACCCTATCTCAAAAAACAAAACAAAACAAAAACAAAAAAACCCTGCCACATGTCCCAAACCTCCTCTAGTCTTCTCCGTCTACTGGTTGCCCAGGCAACTAGGAGTCATCTTTGACTGCTGTCTTTCCCTGACCCCTTTCACCCAAGCCCTATCAGCAAATTCTGTTGACTCTCCCCTGAAACACGTCCAGAATCCTTCTATGTCTCTCACCTCCACCACTGCTACCCTAATCCGGACAATACCCTCGTCTCCCACCTGGATGACTGCTTTTGTTCTGTTGCAACAGCCTGTTAACTGCTCTGCCTCGATGCCTGCTTCCTAAAATCCATTCGTACAGTAGCCAGAACTATCTTTTAAAAATATAAATCAGATCATCTCATTCCTCTGCTTAAATCCATTTGAAAGTGTCACAGCATATTCAGAACTAAACCCAAACCCTTCAATCTGATTCCAAAGCCCAATGTGATCTGGCGCCCATCTGTTTCTCTGGCCTCATCTGGTGCCACTTGCCTTCTCGGTAGACTGCAGTACACACACGTGCTTGCTGCTGCCTGACAGGCTTTGCACTCGGTTTTCCTCTATCTGGAAAGCTCTTCCCCTGATTTTCCCAAGGCTGGTTCCTTCTTGCCATTTAGTTTTCAGTTGAAATATCATTACCCAATAGAGGCCATCTATAATCCCCAAACCTAAAGTAGCCACACAGTCCTCTGTTACATTAACATATTTTAATTTTTAGCATAGTACTTACCACTAGTTGATACTTTTCATGTTAATTTATTTGTTCATTGTCTCTTCCCTCTAAAATGCAAGCTCCATGAGGGCAGGGACCTTGTCTGTCTTATCACCGAGTATGCCTAGGGCCTAAAACAGTGCACAGAGCAGATGTTTGCTAAATATTTATTGATTTAGCAGGTAGCAACAGCAGCTCCAAAGAGCCAGCCACCAACAGTTGACAGGAGTAGAGAGGAAGCTCCAGGAAGGTCTCAGAGGCTCGTGCTTGTACCAGGAGCACAGCTCTGGTGCAGGGGGCTGCTTCACAGGGACCAGGTTTATGCAGCCTCCTTCCAACCCCCAGAGCATTTCCATCCCTAGCCTTCCTGTGAAATCAGCAAGACAGAATTGCACTGTCACGAGTGCAAGGTTACTAACGTGCTTGGACAGAATGGTGCAGCTCAGCTCACCTCCATATCAGTCCGGTCACTGACTCGGGTTATGTTACATTTCAATTTTCATCTTACGGTTAGACTCAGAAATATACGTCAAGTTCCACTGTAACAAATTCCAAGTGCTTGTTTTAATAATATTTTTAAAAATGAAGATGTTCAAACTTTTGAAGACAAATATGAAAATGGGTATTTAGGACCCATTCAAATAAAGAAGAAAAGTTTAATTAAGGCTTTAAAAAATTTGTGTTATTAATAGGTTTTAAAAAAAACCACTGAGATGAAAAGCATGCTCAATGATAATGAAATAGTCTCTTTTTTTCTTCAAAAATACTTGTTAAACATTTTTTAGTACTTTGGTATAGAGAACTGACTGTATACTGAATTGTTATTGAAATGACAAAATACTATGGTTTTGTGTTCATTCATTAGGGAAATGGCATCTCGTTTGATAGGATTCTTTTTTATTCGCTGTAGTGAGATTTTTGTTTGGGGATTTAAATGTTTAAAAGTTCAATAATATTGAAAATTCAACTTGGAGAAAACGATTGTGAGGCCCCGCTGTGCTGACCCAAAGTGAGATGAGTGTGTGGCACTTAGAGGCTGGGATTTGTGTAGCTGCTTCGGACGGTGGTGTTACCATTAGACACCACCCTTAGCAGAAGGCAAACATGGCAAGGTGGGCCTCACCACAGCCCACCGGGACCTCAGACCCTCTGTGGTGGGAAGCCCACTGGTGGAAGTACAACCCTAGGCAGTACTGACCCAGGGTTGGTGAAACCTCCTTTCATGACAATAGCTGATTCTCATCTACTGAGGAAATCTGATTTGACTGGAATTCTCCAGGCCCTAAGGCAATGCCCAGCAGGGTGTCCAAGGGCACAGCCGGAAGGAGCTAAAAAGGCACTGTGCATTTGCTGCAGGGTGGAAGCTGGCAATAAATGTACATGATTATGTCTCCAGAAGTGCTTAGTTTTTATCTTTTTATTTCTAATTCTTTCTGCTTTAAGTATTTTTTAATGATCACTGCTTAGAACTCAAGCCCCTGGGATCAAACTTATATCACACAGGCTGGTGAAGGCTGTGGAGAAACGGAGTCCTCCCGGGTCTCCGGGTGGGTGGAGGGCACCTGCAGGTATCCCCCGCCACCCCTTGCCTAGTCTGCCTGGTCAGAGCCTGCACGTGCATGCAGAGGGCTCCCTTAGGGAGGGCCAGAATGGAGGAGGCTGAAGTTTCAGACCAAGCAGCCCCTTCTGTGGCCTCCTTTGCACCACAGGGTCCTTGAGGAGGAGCGAGACGCAAGAAGGGCAGGTGAGTCTTACCTCGACTGACTGAAGTCCAGCTAAGCCAGCCTTTGCTATATCTAAGACATCAGCCACAGCAATGAGAAGTGGGTGCCACTCTAAGCCATTCTCTGTCTACATCCACAATGCTGGGAAAGAAAAACCAAGTTCAATTTACCAAAATATCTGTATTATCTATAAAAATTGAACTCCAATGAGTCACTGATATGGAGGCAGTGATAACTGACTGGGTGCCGACAAGCAGAAGGCAGACAGCTCCGTCCCACCACGCCCACAGCAGAACATTTACACCAAGTGGCGTGTGAGCAGAGTCATTTATAAGGCCTCAAAAACCTGGACACTTTGGAACGTAGCAATCGGATGAAAGATCTTGGAAACATCTCTCGGGACTCCTGGGCTGTGTACTTGAAATAGTTCTGGGGGTGGGCCAGGACATCAAACAGAGCCTTGATCAGTTTCTTATCCTAAAAAAAACAGAATTTTTGTTACTGGGCTGAAATATTTAAATATTCTGACATTTTGCAATGGAACTATTAATATAATGATCCAATATTAGGCAGTAGGTTGATTAGCTGAAAAACACTTTGTGAAAATTGTTTCCTGTGATTTTTATCTTCTTTCCAGTTTTCATTTCTCCTAATTATCTACAATAAGTATGTATTACTTTTATAAATAAAAAGTTAATATGCAAAAAACCATTTTGTTTTCTTCAACCAGATGAATGAAACACTGGGATTTGGGAATATTTAAATAGGGTTAGTGATATGGCAAGTGTTTATTGCTAGTTACTTATAAGTAGCTAAACTTTGGTGAACTTTAGGCTTGAAGTATGATAAATAAGCAGCCAATGATTCGCAATTATTTGGAATTAGTATGAAAACATTATTTGTCACTGGCTTAGATTTATAAGTAAATTTCCTCCTGCCCCTCCACAAATTTCCAAATTAAAAAATATAACTTGACTTGACACAATAAAGACAGAAATCTGATTCTTTAAAAAACATTAAGTCTGGTGAAGGTATAAAACTGACCTCGGCCCAGGGCAGGCTCGATGTCTGAAAGGCGGCAATACGGAGCAGGAGGGGAACCTTCTCCCATAGTGCTCGGGGAGTTCTGTGGGTAACAGCCGTGTCCACCTGAGGCACACACTCACCTTAAGTATTTCCTGATGGTTCTCAGATGCATAGAGCCTGCCATCTCGAACTATGTCTTCAATGAGTTCCTGGTAGTCCTCTGTTGGAATAAAGGACATATTTTGCATTCCTATGGTTTAGGTATTTCCAAACTCACTTTTTGCTAAGGTCCTGAGAGATGCCCCTTTTGTAGCTGCTATCAGAACACTTACATGCTGGTACTGAGAAGGCAACTGAGAGAACCTCCACAGACTCCCCGACTACCTCCACTCACCCTCCAGCATCTATACTCCCTTTCCCTGTCCCCACTTCCCTCAGATAAGCCCTCTGTGCATCCAGTCAAGGCCCATTCCTCAGGCTGGCACAACCAACCCACTTTCTCTCACCAAAGCAAGGGCATTGGTCCAGTAATTCTGCTCTTTCTTTCCTACATGATAAAATTTTCTTTCTCTGCTGGTCTCTCCCACCAGCATGCAAACATGCTGTTATGTCTCTAATCTTAAAAAAATCCCTCCCTTAACCTTATTTTTCCCTCTAGTTTCCATCCCATTTTTCTGATCTTCATTGCAGCAAAAATCCTTGAATTGTCAATACCCACGGTCTCTGATTCTTTTCCTTTCTTTCCTAAAGGCCCCCATCACTCCTCCACAATTGCTTGTTTTTGTTTTTAAGAGATGGGGTCTCGCTCAGTTGCCCAGGCCGGAGTACAGTGATGTGATAATATCTCACTGTAGCCTCAAATTCCTGGGCTCAAGTGATCTCCTGTCTCAGCCTCCTAAATAGCTGGGATTGCAGGTGCATGCCACCACACTTGGCTCCCCAAACTTCTTGTTAAGATCAGCAATGACCTTCATGTTGCCAAATCCCAATGGTCAACTTTTGGTCTTCATCTTTCTTGATGCATCAGTAGCATTTGACATGGCTGATCACCCCTCGTCCTTGATCGAGTTCTTCACTCAGCTTCCTGGAAACCATGCTCTTTGGTTTCCCTCCTACTTTACCCTCTGAGGTTTCTTTGCTTTTCCTTCTCTTTGTGGCCTTCTGTAGGAGCATCCCAGGGATGCTCGTCCTCTTCTCTTTGAGAGCGCATCCAGGCTTTCCCTTCCCTCTCCATTCCCTCCAGCTTTTGCTCTCTATCCTTGTATTATGTAAAACAATCAAGATTCTTACCCACCAAGCAACACTCTTCTCTCCTTTGTATGAATGGGACTGCGGGGTGGAGAATGTGGCTGGTTGGGGAGGAAGAAAGCTATGTTTGCTTTCTTATTAATATTTTTTTTGTCCTGACAAACACATTAAATGCAGTACACACTGTAATCCTCCTCCAAACGTAAATCCTCTCCCCTTTAAAATCTAGCTTATTTCCTACAGTCATAATTCAAATCAAGCATATGCAAAGCACAATCTTTTCCAAATTCCAGACACAGAAAAAAATGCCTCTTTGTATGCATATCATGTGCAAGAAGGCCAAACAGATTGTAAGAACAGCATTGAAACTGTGTAGGAGGAGCTCTTGAAAAGTTTCAGTTAAGAGATGGTAAATGGAAATGAATGGTATAATATTCACAATAACTAATTTGATATATTTACAATATCATTGGTATTTTTCTTTAGTCTGGTATCTTTCTTCATATTCTTTTCTTTTAGTGGATATAAAATATAAGAAGAGTACAACTTATTTTTGTCTTGACTCCCTCCACTGCAGCGTCTCTGCCTCAGAGAATCAGCTCCTTTTGATAATGGGAGTTTACCATGAAGATGTCAGTTGCTGCGCTGCATTCTGGTGTAACAGAAAACTGGACAGCTGTTTGCCCCTATTCCGAACGCTTCCAGACTGTTGTCTTTAAAAAAATATTTCCTCTGCTTCTAACTGCTGTGTCTCCTCACTTGTTCCAACTCATTAGAAATGCAGTAAAGCGTCACAGGTAAGAATCCAGGCTGGAGTCCCAAAGACCTGGGTCAATCCCAGCTTTGCAACTGTGTCACAATGTGACCTTAGGCCAGACACTTAAATCTCTAAGCCCGAGTGGCTTCATCTGTAAAATCAGGAAGTAATCGTGTCTATTTCACGGGGTGATTGTGAGGAACGCACCACATAAAAGGCACTTTGGCACATAGCCGGTGGTCAGCGATGCTTGATACATGTCAGTCATGACCACGGTTCTCACCATTCTCCAGCAGTCAGGGCGCTAGTATGTAGCAGCCTCTCATATACCTTCTAAATGTGATTTCTATTCTGCTGGATTGAAAAGCAAATATCGAACTTGTTTCAAAAAAACGGACTCTGAGTGAAGACCTAAGGAGCTTCAGTATGGCCAAGGTAGCAGTTTTCAACTATTTTCTGCTGTGACACGTGCAAGACACACTTCCATGGGCCTAACCAGTGTTACGTGTAATTTCCCTCAGTTCAAGCAACAACTCTTTTAATTAAAAAAAAAAGTTAAGACATTTTCACATGTCACGAAGGCAGAATTCAAAGTGTGGAGCTTTGGTGACATTTACTCTGGAGTCTCATTGTCTTTTTTTGCTTCATTCCTCATTCCAGAGAGGAGAAGTTGCTGGTTGGTTGCTTTCAGGTAAGTGAGGCTCTCTGTCTCTCTCAGCAGGGCCACGTGGGAGGCATCTGTGTCTACTCCAAGAGGAAGATACTAAGACCCCTGGTCTTGGGAGTTTGACATTATTTCGGGCAACTGTAGGACAGGGATAACAATCCTAGCTTTTGTTACATGTTAGAAATAACCTATGTGAAGTGTTTTTAGGAAAGCCTAACACTTCCTAAAGTGTTTTAGGAAAGGATAATAACATGAAGGATATTATCTTTCCAAACATCTAATTTTGGCACTTGTCTGCCTAAAAAACTTCAAGGCTCCCCGTAAGGTTAGGTCTACCCTCCTGAGCTTGGCCCTCAAGGCTCTTCCCAGCATAAACCCACCCCTTCTAGTCTCCTCTCTTACTGCCAAGCCCCCTGCACCCTACCCATAGGCCAAATCAGACTGTTCCTCAGTCCCCATACATGCCAGTTCCTCCATCCTTTGGCCTATGCCATTGACTCTTTCTGAATGTTTTACTTCCCCCAAAACTTACATGTTTTTTTAAGACCCAAATCTCTTGAGACTTTGCCCTATTCCTTCTAAAATCCCATGCAAAATTAACTGCTGGTCCTTCTTCTGTGCTCACACAGTGCTTTGTACATGTACTATTATAGCATCTATGAACATATATACATTTTTGTGTTTCTGTCACTAACCAGGTTGTTAGTGACAATGCCTAGCATAGTCGATGCTCATTAAATAGTTGTTGGATGAATGAATGAATAACTTCATAAACGAACAGATGCCTCTTCCCCCACAAGACTGTGAGGTCTTCTAGGACAAAGTCCAGTTCATGTTATGTTCCTAGTAACCAAGTCTCAGACCTGAGTAGGGCCCCAGGGCTCAAATGGGCCACCTCTTCATTTAACAGGAAGAAATGAAACCAGAAGTCATCTGATTTGCCCAAGATCACATAGCAAGTCAGTGGCAAAGTCAGGATCATAAAAGTTATGTTCTTCTCTCTTACTGCCTCTGAGGGAGGGTCCTTTTCCCTCCCTCAGAATTCTATATAATAAAAGCCACAATCATAAGATGTTAATATTTACTGAGCAATTACTATTAATATATGCTGGGCATTGCATCAAGGCCTTCAGGAACTCTCATTGAACTTGCACGTGAAGTCTAATGATAATCTTCACTTACATGTTAAGAACACAAGGCTTAGAAATGGTAAATAACATACACAAAGTCACGGAAGAGATTACAGCCAGGCCGTCTTATTCCAGTGCCCATGTTCTTATCCACCAAGCTACGCTCACTTTTAGTATATTTTCTAAAACATCTTTTCATCCTAGTCAGTGTCCCCAAATGCCTGTTTAAAATTTGGCACTCGTGAGTCAGCAATGTCCTTTCCCCTCATCCTGCCTGCCTTTCTGAGCATGTGTGCTTGTCAGCAATCTGCCAGCTGGCTCAGAAGTTGCTTCTGTTCAAAGCAGAGAAGCTCCTTCCACTTGCCGCAGGCTAAGCTTCACAGCGCTTACCATCATACGTCACGTATGGGACCTGGAACCCTCTGGCACTGTTCCCTTCATTGGACTTAAACTGAATCCACAGCTTCTTTGACCTGGAGGTGAAGGCGATGGGGCGTTCGTAGGTCTGGCAGGTTTCATATGTCGTCACAGAATTGGACGAAGCTGCCAAGGGAAGTTGGGAGGGGGTGGGGTTCGAGACTCATCACTAATCAGACAATGAACGTGTATCTTTCTAAACACTCAAACCTTAAACAAGCTACACTCAGGAGCTCCTCAGGCCCAGCTGAGCCATCGTAACAGTCAAAAGTCCAGGAGAGAGAGTAGATTCAGCTGGTGACCGTGGGCCCCCAGGGAAGGCTAAGCCTGGAAGGCCCCTGGCGAGGCAAACAGCAGCAGCCCAGGCTACAGCATTCA
Organism: Indri indri; assembly: GCA_004363605.1. Classification (NCBI taxonomy): domain Eukaryota; kingdom Metazoa; phylum Chordata; class Mammalia; order Primates; family Indriidae; genus Indri; species Indri indri. The sequence goes on along the minus strand of RJWJ010007937.1, from coordinate 15,667 downwards.
CTGAGGAGCTGAGGAGAGGGCCTCAAATTCCAGAGCTGACCTGCTGTTATCTAATAATAATTAGAAAAGCCATTTACTACATGCTTCCTAACACCAGACATGTGTTAAGCATTTCGTGGGCTTTCTCCTTTAATTCTCTGAAAATCACAGGAAGTTGGTGCAATTGTCACCTCTTCTATAGAGAGATTAAGTACTTGCCCAGGATCGCACAGCCGGTATGTGGTAAAGTCAGGATTTAAACCTACACCTGACGTCAGACATTTTAACTATTAATAAGAACAGCAAACATTTATATAACGGCTCCATGCGTCATTATTTTTCTAACTGTTTTTACAAATATGAACTCCTTTAGCCCTCACAATGACCCTATGAGGTAGCAACTTCTATTATTCCCATTTTAACAGATGAGGAGACTGAAGTGCAGAAAGATCCAGAATGCATGCCTGAGATCACAGAGCCAACAGGGGTGGAGCCGGGCTTGAGGTCCGGGCAGTCTGGCTGCGGAACCCACTCATTACACTGACCCTAAGCTGCGTTAACAGCAGTGTCCCTTTGTGGACACTGGGCCGTGAGTCAGGATAGAGGACAGGTCCCCTCCTGGCTGGGCCACGCCCTTGGCCTTTGTCGGTCCTCAAGCCATGAGTTGCTACCCCGGGTGAGACAAAGCGCTCCATGATCCTCGTTGGCTTTCTGTGTCCTTATGAAAGAGGGTCCAGCACACCCAGGGAGCACAGAGGGGAAGACTGACTTGCGGGGTCACTACCTCTGGGGCTCAACAAGAGGACTCAGTGTGTGGTTTTAGTCTAAGTTTTGTTTCTCAGCAAACTCTGTAAACTCACGTCCCATCTCTGTTCTAACATGGAAGTGACATGCTAGGCCCGCTCCTCACATTTAAAGCCTGGGGAGCGGGTCATCAGTCTTCCCAGCTGGCCTTAGCAGGGGAGGGAAGCAGAGAGTGAGACGCACAGGTTTTCCGCATCACCAGGTAGTCTCCACAGTCGTCCTCTATGGGCAGGAAGATCTCGGGGACCACGATCAAGATGCGGCGCTTAGGGGGCGGGTTGATGGTCCACGTACACTCGGTGTTGGCTGGGTAATTGCCTGGGTAGTTTGGGGATTCGATGTAGCCAGTGAAATCTCCCAGCTCCCCTCCACATCTTCTGTCTGGAAAAGGAAATGGCGTGAGTTACGAAGGCACAGCGCTGTTGTCTCTCTGTCACGGCCGCCGCTAGCTTGCCTGAGAACAGCAGCATCCCTGTTGCCATTGAGGAGTGGGGCATAGAAGTGACGCCATCTGGGAATGAGTCTGTCCTACAATGCCCAGGGCCCCCTTTGGGAGCCAAACCATGAACCCCCACGAGGAGTCCACCCCTCTGAGGGCCTGGGGCACTATTTTCTCATTAGCCTGAAGGCGCTCATGGTCAGGGGCAGGTGTTTGTGAACAAAAGGATAAATTTAGTTTTCAATATTTCATCTACAAAGTCTGAGTGCCAGGGGAACCCACGACACAGAACTTCTAGGTCCATTAAAACAGGAGAACAGAGCTTATTGCTCAGTAAAGAGTATTTGACCTTTTCTTAGAGAATTTTGATGACGATAAGACAGACATCTTTTTCACTTTTCTCTCTGGTTAAGAACAATATTTTAATTGTAAGGGAGTAAGAAATTCCAGTTAGCTCTCTGTGGGTACGGGGCATGCTGGACACTCGCCTCTGGCGCCAAAGGCAAAGACTGCACACACATGCTCACGCGCAGGCACGCCCTCTCCGACCCCGCCTCGCCATTCATCGCAGCCCCGCGCACCCCAGAAACGTTACCCAGAGCTCCGGGAGCTCAGAAGTGAGAGAGACACAGTCCTGGCTCTCAGGGAGCTTATTATTTAATACTCTCAGGTAAACCTGTGCAAGGGAAGATGTGGAAGGGATTGCTTTTTTCCTCTTTACTTATAACTGGGACTTATTACTACTAGCAGCAAAAAATAAAGAGGCTTTTCTTCTTGAATGAAAAGAGGGGAAGGGAGACCTGTGGAGTGGAGAACTGCCTTCAAGCCTGAAGGGCTCCCCTAGGATCTCGGCCATGTGGCTCCTAAGGGCCACCCAAGGGCCAGGTGGCGAGAAGACAAGGAAGCAGATTCATCTTGGTATGAGGAAGAATTTTCTTTCTTATTTACTGATTTATTTTTATTTATGCATATTATGGGGGTACAAATGTTTAGGTTACGTTGCCCTTGCCCTCCCGCCCCCAGTCAGAGCTTCAAGCGTGTGCATCCCCCAGATGGTGCGCATCGCACTCATTATGTATGCATATACCCGTCCCCTCCTTCCCCCTCCATCTGCCCAATGCCCGATAAATGTTAGGAAGAATTTTCTAACACTGTGAACTTCCCCAAAGTCTCATTTACCAACAGACTAGGAGATGAGAGATAGTGAGCTTCTTGTCACTGCAGGTATTCAAGAAGAGACTGCATGGCTACTTATAAAGATGTTATTAAAAGGACTTCATTGGGATAGAGAGAAAACTAGATAACCTTCCAATCATAAAATTTAAATGGTTCAGTGCCCCCCTCAATCCCAAGCATCTCCAGTTTGGGGAGGCCTCCTTACCCCTCAGGATTGCTGTCTTAAAGATACTGGAGAATTAGCTATTTACTTTTGGCCTTTACTAACAAATTTTGATTATAATTTTGGTTATACATAATGGTTTAAAAAAACCCAAACAGCGAGTCCTTAAATGTTATTTAAGAAAATATTATTTTCTTCTCCCTTCCTGAAAAACACAAATGAATCTCCTTAGCATGGCATTCGAGGCTTCCCCTCCTGGTCTGCCTGAGACTCCATTCAGTACATTCTCTGCTGAGGTCCAGGGGTCTCTTCCCCAAAGGCCTTTTGCTTTCCTGAGTCTGTGCTTCCCCGGCTGCTCTCTCAGGAATAAAGCTCTTTCTCCTGCTCTTCCCACACCCTCTCCATCAAAACTTTCTCACACCCTTCAGAAGCCTTTCCCCATCTCTCCAGACTGAGTCAATTGCTCCTTCCTCTGCAATCCCACAGTCGGCGATGCTGACTTATTCTGCTTGGCACCAACTGAGTTCCCAGCAGAGTGCCTGGCACATAACAAGTCCTCAAACAATGCATGCTGAGCAAAGCTGGACTGAAATTATGCACCAGGGAGGAAATCAAGGCAAGTACAGCTTGTGAATGAGCCCTGAGAAGTATCCCGGATCAATATAACGGTGAGTAGCTCTGTAGGATCAAGCCGGCTCTCCCTCCATGCTGATCTGCATGGCTGTGAGCTAGGCTAATGCCTATGTGGTTCTGAATGAACCTGGGACCCCTGCCCGCTGCCCCCTGCCCTGAGTTGGACCCAGACACTTGCCCTCTTAATTAAGACTGTGAGAAGCCTTAGAGAGAGACCTACTTTTACACTGGGTTATGTTTGTGGAGCCATCAAAATCAGTTGTAGTATTTCCTGGGCAGGAAACACAATTATTTTTTCCAAATTCTGGCTGGTATGTCCCCGCTGGGCAACGAATGCATCGGTGAGTGGTGGTGTTGTAGAAATGTCCAGGTGAACACTGAACTGTGAGGACAGGGGAGGGTGAAAAGAACGGGGAAAAAAAATTGTGTCAAATACAGCACAAATGGTTTCAAAATTTGTGAAATAAACTATGCCCAAATGAAGTAGGGCTTTCCTACCAACCTGGGGCTAATCAACACTTAATTCCCTAAATAGCCAGTCTGAGTGGAGCTCATGACACTGAGGAAAATAAAAAGGAACAAGATACGTGTTTATCTTCAAAGAGTTTATAGTTCACACAGAGTCAGGCATCAACGATCACAACTCAAGTCTTCATGCAGAGCACGTTCGTGAGTATTGAGCGGGTATAGATCAGAGGTTGGGTGTCGAGTTGGGCTCCCTGGGAAGAGGCAGGGAGTGTGGTCTGGAGAAGAGGTATAGGAGGGGGAAGCTCTAGGTCAGGGCACAGAGACGGAGGAGGGCTGGAGAGAAGGAGCGAGGGAGCCTCTGTACACAACTGGCTCATTAGTGCCTGATCATCCCTTGTCAGTCCTGTTTGAAGGGGCCAAGGCAGCTGGAGGAGACCTTGTCCAGGGATTCCAGTGCTCCCTGCACATCCTGCAGGGGTGTATGGAGCTGGGGACCTAAACCCCAGCCACTGGGGCCACACATAGTGCACCTCTGGGCTGGGCTTGATTAGAGCTTCACTAGATTCCCGTGGTACTTAAAAGGGAAATTTAATTCCAGAGAAAGGCAAGCTGCCAAGGGCTCACCTCTGGTTTCACAGTCCTGGAAGGAAGTAGCTCCCTGATGTTTGGTGGGGAGGCCTCCTCCACAGGGAAAGCAGGAAGTTCGGCCAGGTTCAGGCTGGAATGTGCCCAGGGCACAGAGCTGGCAAGGTGCAAAGCCATCTGCTGAATATTCACCAGGTTGGCACAGACCTGGGGGGACAATGGCCCTAGGTGAGCAAGGTTCCCCAGGCAGATCCTTTCCCACCACTCTCCAGATGACAGCCAATGATGAACCCAACACGGTCCCTGCTCATAGGAAGCCCAAGTGAGTGTGCATCCTCTGGGGCCCTTGAGATGTCACTCGTGCCTGCTGTCTAAACAATGACATCAGAGATGGGAGAAGTAGGAAGGGACAGAGAGCATCCTTACCTCCACATTCAGACACATTCCAAGCTTCTGGTGTCTTCAGGGCCCCAGGATTTTCTGGTCTTGGGCATGGTTCACAAGTGATTTGTCCTTCCTCGTTTTGGAAGGTTCCGTTTGGACAAAAAATACAGCGTTCTTGTGCTCCATCATAATACGTCCCAGCCCTGCAACTGACTAGCCAAAGGGGAAAATGATCTGGTCAGTGTAGGGACACAGGCTGAGGAAGGATGATGTGAGTTCTAGAGATGAAGGTAAATAATGGCATTGACCACACTCTCCCCCATGCAGACCCCCTGAATACAAAGTGTGCACACTTCTGCAAGCCATGATCCCTATCACCTCTGTTGGAGGTGTTTACAGGTCTGCCACTCCTTAGCCCATGAGCTCCTTGGGAGAAGGGATCACAGGCGTCCTAATTATTTTTCTAGCTCAAGTACCTGATGGTTGAAGAGATATAAAAAATCCTGGCTCTCCCTACTTCACAGGGCTGTCAGAAGGATTATAAAGGTGAAGATCATTCATTGAACATAGGTCTAGAGCTGGAAGCAATAAGAGGAGAGTGCTATTAATTCTGCCTGGTGGCAATCCATAAGGCTTCCGAGAGGATGTCACATTTGTGTCAAGCCTTGAAGGATGAATAGGATCTCCCCAGGTGGGAAAGGAGGCAGGTTGTAAAGATTCATATGTGAAATATGGAAGGAGAGAGAAGAAAGAAAGGTTGGGGATAGACTGAAAAAGTTTTTGAGTGCCAGGCATTTGGATTTTATTCTGCAGGTAAAGGATCCATCAAAAGGAGAGGAGCCAGGCGCAGTGGCATATGCCTGCAGTCCCAGCAACTCAGGAGGCTGAGGTGGAAGGACTCCTTGAGTCCAGGAGTTCGAGGGCAGCCTGGGCAATACAGTGAGGCCCTGTCTCTAAAGAGAGAGAGAGAGAAAGGAGGGCAATATGACCAGAAGCTGTGCTTTGAAAAGCTGTCTCTGGTGGCTGGCTAGGGTGAGTGGTGATCTCAACAGTCTTACAAAATAGCACACTTCAGATTTGTAATAAAATTAAAATGTCAAAGAATAAACCCTGGTAAATGTCTCCTGAAAGATAAATAATAAGGAAATTCATAAACTGTGTGTGCTTCTGATTATATTTCTGGTGTTGTTAGTTAAATGTGGATTTATACCTTATTTTAGGGTATTAATAGGAAGTAAATGTATATTCAAACACCATCTTCATAGCCACCAAAGTAGCCTTTCCAATGGCTAACATTTGTTGAGTAGTTATAACATACGAGGCACCACGCCACAAACTTTACATACATAATTTCATTTATTCCTCAATATGACCCTAAGGATCTCTAGCTGCTATTAATAGCTCCATTTTTAGAAACAGAGACTTACAGAAGTTAATAATTTGGCCAAGTTCCCACAGCTAATTTGTGAAATACACCTGTGGTAAAATCAAGAACTTTGAGTTTAAGGAGGAAAAAGATTACTTAACAGAAGTGCAGGCTTAAGCATAACTCAAGACTTTGCCAAGGATTCTCTATGGGGCTAGGAGAGTTTAATTGGAAAAAACACATTCTCTTTTATACTTAAGTTGCCAAGAAATAGAAAGAAAAAAATCACACAATAAAGTTAACTATTGTATCTCTCCAATGTCTGTAAGGGGGGAAATCTATTTTCATTCCATTCTGTTATAGAAATGCAATTTGCATATATATTCTTAGGGTTAAACATGGCAAAGTTTTCTGTCACTAGCAATAAAAATGTCTTTCCATTATCCATTCCATCCAAAAAAAAAAGAGGCTTCTGGATCATAGTAAGCCAAGATATGATACATTTCAAATATTATTTCTACAATTAAATGCAACCAATCAAGAAAGTCTACCCTAATATCTTAATTTTTTTTTTTTTTTGGTAGAAAGAGGATCTCACTATATTGCTCAGGCTGGTCTTGAACTCCTGAACACAAACAATCCTCCCACATCAGCCTCCCAAAATGCTAGGATTACAGGCATGAGCCACCACGCCTGGCCAAATATCTAAATCTTAATACTTTTTTATATTGTTTGGATTTTCTTTTATAATATTCATGTATCATTTTAATATAATTTTAGATTTAAAAAAATTAAAAATTAAAAGTGAACTAACTCTTGCTTTCTTGGCAAACAACATTATAATGAGTATGATACACAAATTTGAGGCAAACAGTCTATAATTCCAGACTTTTTCTCTAAATGCAGTCCTACTGGATAATGGTTTCCATAATCACTCTGGTTCCAGCCCATCTCCCAGCAAAAGCTGGGCTGAATTAGGTACTAGTAGTTCACCACGTTTTATTTTACTCTGTGTCCCATCTGACTATCCCAGTGTCTATAGCAGGCCAGTAAATAAGAGGGTAATTCTTTGTGGCTCCAACAAGCTGACCTGTCATGAAGACTGGCAGAAAGTAAATAAAACCAAGGCAGCCCGCAGCCCCCTCTGCTCAAGCTGTTTCCATTTTGGGAAGCGTTGCTTTTATAATACTCATTCACCTATAGGGAGAGTGCCCATATGGTGACAATGATTCCAACAGCCCCATTAATCGTAACAGAGTCAGATCAGCACCGTCTGTGGCAGAAGACGGATCCCCTGTGTGTGTGGACAAAACCAGACCTGGTTCTCACTGAACCGAGTAACTGGATGGGCTCCTGCTGCTGTCTGGGTGTCAACTCCCCCTTAGAACTATTTAACCCCCCAAAGCCTTTTCAAGGTTACATTTTGAGAGGCCTCACAATGTCCCACATCTGTTGCGATTTCTTAACTGATCAAAGGGCTGAGAAATGCCCCTCGGGCTGCCCTATGGAAAAGAGGGCACCAGTTCTTTTCCTTCCAGTGAAAGGCCCGCTTCACATAAACACACTCATGTTGTCAGTCACAATTTCCATTTTCCTTCCGGAGAGAAAGACCTACAGAAATCATTCATGCCAAGCACCTTCCAAATAGATTTGTTTCTTTCACAAGGTAAAAATGAGCTAAACACTAAACAGTGACTGAAATGTCAAGAAGGAATGCTTGAAAGCAGCTCTTTGCAAACACGCTGAAGATCTGGCCTGCAGAGACCCCAATCACACGTTCCAGTTGCTTCTCTTCTCCTTGAGCAACCAGCTTGTTTTGCTACCCCAGACAAAGGAGTCAATTGCCCCCAGAACACTTGACTATCACAGCAAAGCTTTTGTGTGTCTTCAGTGACCATTAAAATCCCATTCTCGAATCCCACACAGCTGTTTTCTTTCCCTCTTAAGAAAAAAATACGAGAAAGCTTTTCTGATGCAAAAGGGAGAGACCAGCAGGATGAGGATTAATGGCGACAAGAGGCTTCAAGGCCCGGCCTCTTTTCAGCACTGTGGCCTTTGAGCATTTCAGGCTATGGACAAACACTATGGTCTCTCTGTGGCTAAGATGGTGAACCTAATAAAAGGGGTCACTCTCTAGCATTTCACTGCTTTCTTAAGGATCATGCCTTGACTTCTGAAGAAGGGCCACAAGCAGGCCACGCGGATTCTCAGGGTGTCCCGGGCTGCTGCTTTGTCCCAGCTCAGAGGCGATGGCACCCCAGCCAGTGCTGTGGCCTCAGGATCCTGGTTTGAACCCCCTTTATGTGAGTGCCCCAGGATAACAGGGGGCAGGGCCTCCTTTGGCTGAGAGATTGATTTTTCTTTGGCCAGGTTTTTGGTGTGTGCTCAATTTGCTACTTGAAAACATTCTTATAGTTGGGGCAGAGAAATGAGCCCAGCTTGTTGCCTTCCTTGCTGGGTTCCCAAATGCACGCTATGTTCATTTCATGCCTAGTTAACTGGAGCTGAAATTTCACTTCCTTTGGACTGTCTCTTTTGCCCTCAATTTAAATTTTTCCCCAAAGATTTGCCCTTTGCCCTCTTTTCTCATAATGTTATCAACTATCCTTGGGATTTCATCTGTTGTCCCATGAAGATGCATTTACTCATTCATTCAATAAATGCTATTGAACACTGATTATGTGTTAAGTACTGTTCTAGGAGCTAGAGATTTAGCAGAGAAGACGACAGAAACGGTGAACAGAGCTAATGGGGTTCTCCTTCTAGCAGAGAATACGGACAATAAATGAGCAAAGAAATAAATATATAACAGAATGCTAAGCAGTGGTATGATAAAGAAAAGGAAAACAGGGTAAGGGGCCAAAGAGGGTAGGGGTGGGGTGTGTACCTATGCTATTTTAGAAGTGTGGTCAAGAAAGGCCAGGATAAACAGAGGGAACAGAGACCAGAATAAAATGAGGGACATAGCCTCGCAATAGGATTGCCTAATAGCAAGAAGGCCAGTGTAGTAGGAAAGTAGCAAAAGCAGTAAGAGATGAATTTTAAAAAGCAAGCAAGGGCCAGATCGTGTGGGTGCTCGAAAGCCGTGGTAAGGAAACCAGGCCTTACTCAAAGTGTGTTGGGGGTTTTGAATGGGGGCAGTTCTAAATGGGGCAGTAGCACAATATGATTTATGTTTGTATTAATAAAAGAGGCCGGCACAGTGGCCCATGCCTGTAATCCCTGCACCTTGGGAGGCTGAGGTGGGAGGATCATTTGAGCCCAGGAGTTTGAGGCTGCAGTGAGCTATGATGACGCCACTGTACTCCAGCCTGGGTGGCAGAGTGAGACCCTATTAAGAAAAGAAGGAAGGCAAGGGAAGGAAAGCGTAAGGAAAAGGAAGGGAAGGGAAAGATGTTCTGGCTGCCATGTGGAGAACAGACTGCGGGCGGGCAAGGCTAAGGAGAACAATTCAGAGCCTATCACAAAAGACTGAGCAGGAGATGCTGGTGGTTTGGAGCAGAGCAGTAATAATGGAGGGAGAGAAAAGTGGCTGGATTCAGGAAATAATCTGAAGGCAGAGCTGACAGGAGTTGCTCATGGACTAGATGAGGAGCGTGACCCAGAGAGAGCTCAGCATGACTCTGAGGTTTTTGACTTGAGCAATTGGGTAAATAGAGGGGCCATTTACTGAGGTTTGAGTTGGGAGGGAGGGAGGAGGACAAAAGCTTTGTTAGGAAACGCTGAGTTTGAGATGCGTGTTGGCCATGCAAGCATTGACACTGAGAAGACACTGGTTACCCTAGTGGCCTCTGAGGTAGAATACTATACCTCAGGGGTCTGCAAGACAATCCAGGGAGTGTGGGCAGAACATTTTCGTATCTATGTATGTTAATTTTCACCGAAAAAAATAAGAAACAAAGCTCTACTGGTTTAGCGTATGGTGGAAGAGCAGCCCCTCCGCCGATCCACATCTCCGTGAGTCACAGGACACATGTGGAGATGCGAGGGCACCAAGAAAGGAGAGTCACGGCTTCCCACAGCTCTGGGGGTGCAGAGACACTGACTGATTCACTTCTGTCACTGTATTGAGAAGAATTACAGTTTCACTGTGCCTGGTTAAACAGATTCCCTGATTACATTATCTAGTTTTAACTAAACTAACCATCACAAAATAGAAAGCAGCTTTGAACGACTCCTGTGAAGAACACCTGGACTGAAGGCTGTATCCATGATGCAAGCACATGCGCAGAACAGGAAAGTGCCAGGGTGGGCACATCTACTCCTCGAATAGTGGTACCCACGGGGGATGTGGTCCAAGGCCCCCTGATGGAGGCCTGAAACCCCAGATAATACCAAACCCTATATGTACTGTGTTTTTTCCTATACATACATATGACAAAATTTAATTTTAAAATTAGGCACAGTAAGAGATTAATAACAATAACTAATAGTGAAATGGAACAATTATAACCATACTCAGTAATAAAATTTATGTGAACGTGGCACTGTCTCTCTCTCTCTCAAAATATCTCATTACACTGTACTCACCCTTCTTCTTGTGATCCGTCAATCTGATAACCAAGATGACTGCTAAGTGACTAACAGGTGGTAGTGTACGCAGCATGGATACACTGGAAAAAGGGATTGTTCGCATCTGGGCGGGACAGAGTGAAATGGTGCAAGATTTCATCACGCTACTTAGAACATCGCACAATTTAAAACTTATGAATTGTTTATATGTGGAATTTTTCATTTAATATTTTTGGACTATGGGTGAGTGAAAGTAACTGAAACTATGGGAAAGCAAAACTGCAGATAAGGAGGGACTACTATACGAGCTCTTCGTCAGACCACATCATGAGACAGAAACAGTAATGATTTATTCAGATCTGATAAGGGTTCACCTAAAGCACTAGCATTAAACAAAAAGACCATTTGAAAAATGAATTTACGACCACTATTATTAACAATGAACCTCACCAAATTGCAAAGATTCTACCTTAAGATGCTAGCCAGTTATTTAAAAATTGTTTATTTAATCTTTATCTTGTTCTATCTTTCATGATGCATATATTACCCAATAGTACAAGTATATAATTTGTAAGTAAACATTCATCAATTCAAATGTATTTTACTTTAAAAGAGAGAGTGTGTGTATATGTGATCTTAAGCATTCAACATCTCTGGCATAGAGAAGTCCATAACTCAAACTAGAGGCAGAGCTGGAGAGGGAAGTTTGGGAGTCACCAGCATGTGGTGGCATTGAAAGCTATGGCACCGGATGAGGTCACTGAGGAGGGGGCAGACTGAGCCCTGGGACACCTGATGTTTAGAGATCAGAAAGTAGGGGAGGAAGCAGCATTGAAAATGGAAAGGGCCTGGGCACAGTGGCTCATTCCTGTAATCCCAGTGCTTTGGAAGGCTGAGGCAAGAGGATCGCTTGAGCCCAGGAGTTCAAGGTCACAGTGAGCTATGATCACACCACTGGACTCCAGCCAGAGCAACAGAGTGAGACTCTGTCTCTAAAAAAAAAAAAAAAAGAAAGAAAGAAGAAAGGAAAGAAAGAAAAAAAGGGAGAAAGGGAGGGAAGGAAGGAAGGAAAAGAAAAAAAGGAAAAGAAAAGAAAATATAAAGGGAGTAGCCAGCAAAGCAGGACAACCAGAACTGTGTGGTGTCCGAAACCCACGAGACGAAAGGGATTCCCGGGGAGGGAAAGATGTGCGCTGTGGGAGAGGAGGCCTGCAAGGAGGAGCGGGAGGAGGCAACTGGAGTTGGAGGTCGTTAGAGATCTTGGGAAAGCAGTTTTGGTGGAAAGGTCAGGCATGAAAACCAGATTGAGGAGGAAATGGGCAGTAAGGAGGCAAAGACAGCACAGCTCCTTCACAGAGTTTTGTTCTACGGGAGACAAAGGAATGAGGCAGTATCTGGAGAGGAGTGTGAAGGCAATGGAGGGTTTGTTTGGTTTCTAAGGCAGGAGGTGTGTGCTGCTGGAAATGATCTGGCAGAGAAGGAGCATTCTGAGAGGGGGAGCGGTCAGTGGGACAACAGTGGGAGCGGCATCCTTAAGAGGTCGAGAGGAAATGGGCTCCCGCGGGAGTGGAAGGGTTGGCTGGACAGTGTGGGCTGTCCGTCCATTTTAACAGGAGGCAAGTCTGAGCATGTATGGACAGACACAGGACAGGAAAGCTGGTGTGGACATGGAGAGATGAAGTCTTTTCACTAGACTCCCAGATGCCCACAGATACCTGTTTCTGGAAACTTCAGTGCAACTCAAATTCACCTTGTCCAAGGGGTGGGCTTTTCTCTCCCCTCTCTGGCTTTACTTTCTTTTTTCTTTTTCTTTTCTTTTTTTTTTTTTTTTGAAACAGGGTCTTGCTGTGTCACCCTGGCTAGAGTGCAGTGGTATCATCACAGCTCACTGCAACCTCCAACTCCTAGGCTCAAGTGATCCTCCTGCCTCAGCCTCCTGAGTAGCTGGAACTGCAGGTATGAGCCACCGCGCCTGCCTAATTTTTCTATTTTTTGTAGAGACGGGGTCTCACTATGTTGCCCAGGCTGGTCTTGAAGTTCTGGCCTCAAGTGATCCTCCCACCTTAGCCACCCAAAGTGCTAGGATTACCTGTGGGAGCCACTGCACCCGATCAGGCTTTACTCTTTATAGATGGCACCTCTACACTCCCAGTTGCCAAGGCTCCAAACCACAGCTGCCCTGGCCCTGCTCCTCACTGCCCCACCGTCAGCTGCAGCATCCTACAGTTGTGTCCCTTCTCTTATTCTTCATCCCCGTGACACTCACGTGCCTTGGATCCTCGCCATCTCTTATCTGGATTACTGTAATAACCTTCCACGATTTCCCTGGCCCTCTGTTCCTCTCTGCCTCAGCTCTTTCTATCCAACCACCAGATTCACCTTTCCAAAGTGCTTCTCTTCACCCCCAGCCCATCTCTCACTTTCTTTGACTCAATATCAGTCTTGAGCCTCCTTTGCTATATCTGAGTTTTCATCTTTTCTCATGCTCTCTCAAGAGCCTATTTTCCCCCTGCTTCTCCTATAAATCTCTTCTGATTATTTCTTCCCCAGTGATCCCATTCATCTAACCGTTCGACCGACCCCCCGGCGTTTTCTCAGTGCCTCCTGCATATGAAACAGGGCTGTGAGATGAGGGACATACGGGAAGCAGGTGCCAGGATCGGAAACCTCCGAGACCACCCCAACGCTTCCCTCTTCCCGGTCCCCAATCCGTGTCATCCCCAAATGCTGCTCCTCTTTCCTCCTAACGTCCCTTTAACCCATTGCTTCTTCTCTAGCCACTTGTGCCTTCGTGTTCTCAATACTGCATGTGACACATTTAAAAGCCCCCAAATTGAGCTTCCTGCCTCCTCCAATATAATCAGAGAAATCTTTCTATTAATAGAATGTATGTATGACCTAAAAGCTTCGTGATTAATTCCTCTAATGGCACCATGTCACCTAGAGATAAAGTTGAGGCTCCTTAGTAACATATTTGAGGTCTCCCACAACTCGGTGGTGCCTTCCCACTTAGCCTAGTTACCCACCACATCTTACTTACTTACCAGGGAATCCTGATATGCCAATAATGCCCTGTGCACACTCCGTTCTTCCTCATTTCCCAGTGTGGTCCCTCCGCCTGCATAGTCCTCCCCACATGTGCATCCTCTGTGCAGCCTTTGAAACTCAGCTCAGGCTTCCTCTCTTTGGGGAAGGCTTCTCTGACCCTTCCCTGGGAGGGCCAGATGCAACTTGAGGGATGGTGTCTTATTTATCCAGGGCTCCCCAGCACCCCCACAGAGCTGGCCCATGAGGGTTCCCCATATGGGTGCAGTATGAGTAAGATGACCACAGGGCACAGGCTGTACCCAGGAGCGCTGAGAGTATTCAAATTGAGAGAGTTAAGAACATAGGCTCTTGAGTCAGATCTGGATTTGTCACCCAGTTACTTGCTGGGTGACATTGGGGAAAATGCTTATCTCCCTATGCCTTAGTCTTCTTACCTATAAAAAAGTCATGAGTTAATATAGACTTACAGTGAGGATTAAATGAGATAATATAAGCAAAGTGCTTAGCACAGCGCTAAACAGCGTAAGTGTTCCATAAATGTCAACATTTTACTAAATTATGTTTTTAAACCCTTTTAATGAATAGAATTTCCTACCCAGTCTATGTGTTAAATATTGGTCTAATACTGGTCTGTCGAGCTAATACAGACTTTATATTTTCCTCAATTTAAACAGAAAAGGAAATATCTACCTGTCCAATTACAAATAATTTCCCAATTGTGAAAGAATTAAGAAGAAAATGCCCAGCTCACTTCTGCCTCAAGCACTCTGCATTTGCTGGTCCCCCCACCATCAGAGTGCCCCGCACGAGCCCGCACGCTGGCTCTCTCTGCTCACTCACGCCCCAAACGTCACTTGCTCTGACGGCCTCCCCTGACCACCCTACGAGAGTAACCCTTCCTCTGAGTTACTGTCTTCATTAAACTTCTGAAATTGTCGCTTTTCTTTACCTTTTTATTTCCATCTCCCTCTGTCAGAACGTGTACTTCATAAAAACTTCATTGCTCATTGTGTTCTCACTGCTTCATCCCGAGCACAGAGTGGGATCCTGATTAACACCGGTTGAATTAGTTTTTCTCAGTGGCCGCCGAGGAAAGCCACGGCTGCTAAAAACTGAATTCAACTTTCCTAGTCTCTCACAAACCCTGCACTAAAACACTTCCCAGTTTGCCAGTTGCCTGGATTGTGTCTTCTAAAACTCTCAGCAAGTTCTACAAACAACCAAATATAAAAAATAGACATATTATCAAGTATATTTCTTAAATAACTTATCTTTTAGCTGGTATTATGAAAGTATAACGGCTGGAAATCCACGTCACGTATAATTTTTCTCTAGACACAAAGGACTTTATGAAGTACTACGGAGCTTAAGGAATTTGTTCCTTGGAGAATATACTCACTTTTTTTTTTTTTTTTCCGTCTTGCTAATATTGATTACAGACGGTGCAAAGGTCACTAGCAGAGCAGGCTGTCCCCAAAGTCCCCAAATGCCAAATTAATGAGACTTTACTAAGTAAAAATGACAAAAAGAAAGTCTACAATTGGTCAAAAGTGATTACTTCCTTTGGTGTAACTTGGGACTTTAAAATTTATTTTTTAAAAATAACATTGAAAAGACAAATAGTTCATTGGAAAAATAGGCAAAGAACCTGGATATTCTCAGAAGAAATCCAAATAACCACAGACATAGGACAGCATGCTTGGTCTTACTAATAACCAAAGAAAAACAACTTGAAATGACTTTCTTACATTTTGGTTATCAAATTTACAAAAATTAAAGGGATCAGTGATAAATAATCCATGTTAGTAAGGATGTGGGCAATAAATGCTCAAATACAATGTTGGAAGGAGTATACACTATTATGGTCTTTTTGGAGGGTAACTTGGCAATGTCTGTCAAAGCTTTAAATATGCATGTTCTTTGACCTGGCCATCGTACTTGCACAATCTATCCTTCAGAAATATTGGCCATGTGCACAAAGAAGGATATTTATTACAACACTGTTTGTAATTTAAAAATTTGGAATAACTTCAATGTCCACCAATAGCAGTAGAGCTAATAAATACTCGTGTCTTAAATACAGACTATGAAGCTGTAAAAGAAATGACGT
>RJWJ010007936.1:0-55423 GCA_004363605.1 Indri indri | reverse complement strand
GTCCAGCAGTGATTCTGATGTATGACAAAATTCACCCAGGGGCTTTAAAATTACTGATGCTTGGGTCCCTCTCAAGAAATGGCGATTAAATTGGTCAGGCGTGCATCCAGGCACCGAGGATTTGTAAAAGCTCCCAGAGGCAGATTCCTAAAAGCTCCTGGAGGATTCTAATATAGAGCCCAGGCTGGGGAGTATAGCCCTAGGGAGAGGCGAAGGCTTTCATGGAAATCAACTGGCAGACTAATTAATAACCAGGGTGGGTTTTGCTGAAGGTGGCCTTGCGTCTCAGTGGTTTATATTTGTATGCAACAACAGCCAAAGCTTTTCATTTATACAAGGTTCACTTCAGGCCTCTTTTAACAGAATAATCTGGTAATTGTAGTTCTGCTTATGTAGACCACATGGGTGTGTCTGTGGCTTCAAAGGAAATCCATTTATATATACTCCACCCGTTAAATAGAAGGATAAAAGACCACGCTGACAAAAAGTGCCTGCAAGCATTGTGATAACCTGTGAAAAGGCAAAAGCCTTTGTTAAGATTTGCAATAATGAGACAAGGAAGAATGCAAGTGCAAAACACATTAAATTTCAAGCCATCAGGAGGCACACGAACTATGTTATCGCTGCAGCATGATGCAGGGACACAGTGATGCGTCCTTGACGACCAAAGATTCCAGAGAAGGATACTTACCACTGCTGGTTTTTACCACCAAGTAATTTTGTTTCAGAAGCAAATGCCTTGTAGCACTTTATTTATGGTTGAAACTAATCTATTTAATGCCATTTTTACTGTTTTCCACCAAGTCCACATTTTCTGAGACCTTGATCTTGCCACCCATGATTTGGTTAACCATGGTATTCTTCAAGACCACAACCTCTGTTTACTTTGATTATGGGTCTAAACTGAGTCCAAAATTCTGTAAAGAGTTTTGGAGTAGGACACAGGTTTTCCAGCAGAAGACAGGACACAAGAACAATATGGGAGCCAGAAGAGGCTCCTGGCTGGGCCAGGTCTAGTCCCTTAGTCACACAAGTCAAAGATCATCACTAGAGTGTTAGTGAAGCAGACTTGGACCCTGAGACCAGAACTGACTATGAATCCTTTACTAAGAAAACAAACAAAACCCCCCAAAAACTGCACCTGGGATTTTATTAAAATACAGGCTTTGATTCATTAAGTTCCCAGGGGCTGCTGATGCTGCTGGACCAGGGACCACACTTTGACAAGCATGCTTTGGAGTACATTGTGGGCATGTGGTGGGGGTGGGGAGGCACCAGCTTTAGCCCAATCCGTGGGATTCAGACTTTCAAGAGCCTTTCTCACACCTAGTAAGTACCCCATTCCTCTCATTTCCTTCCCCTCTCTCAATCTGGTATAAAACCCAGCAATTTAATCAGCAGCATGCAATTTCTAAGGCAACCAAGAGAGTGAGGAACCGACAGTGATCCTGGAAACCCATTTGCGTGAAGAGTTGAGGAGAACCTGTCCTAAGGAAGGCAGAAGCTTGGCAGACCAGTCTGGTCTCATAACAGAGGCTCCTATTGCAACACAGTTGATTCAGATTGGGCCAGATCTCTGTTGGTCAGGTTTGCACCCCAGCCCAGCGAGAGGGCAAGGAAGTCAAGCCATAAAATCTGAAGGCTCTGTTGTCTCTAAAAATGGTATAAAACACTGTAGGATAAAGCTGAAGTGCTTAGCACTCACCAATAGAGGCTAAGACAGAATTTCTGCCTGGCTTTGGTGGCTCAGAGGCTCTAGTGAAGCATCATGACCAAACAGGAGGAGATTACATGAGATGGTTTTCTCAGAGAGCTGAAGATTATAGCTGATTTCCTACATCTTAGTCACTTGCTAAAGAGGACAAATATTGTATATTGAGAAGAGTCGCTATAAATAATCCATCATAACTGAGGCCAAATGGACAGGCAAGAGCACCTCAATATACGGGAATAAATTCATGTCTGAGATTTCTTCTTTGAAATGATAGTGTGGCTACATATGCATTCATTCATTTGTTCCAACACTCACTGCAAGCCTCTGTGACAGGCATTATATCGGTTGCCAGAGATCTAAGGACAGCTAAGACATGATCTCCCTCCCAAAGAGGAAGGACCCAGACACGTAAAATGCAAACAGCGCAAGGCGAGGAGTACTGCAGGGGTTATAGGGAAGCAGAAGAAACCATCAGTTCTGTCTGGGACTTCAAGGAGGAGCTCCTGGAGATAGTGATTGCTGAGCTGGATTTCGCAGGCGGGGGAGGAGGGGATACCGAGGGAGGGAAAGGGTCTTGCAGGGAAAAGAGCAGCACCAACACAGTGATGAAAGCAAGGCCATCTGAAGAAGTAATTTGTTTGACTGGGGTAGAGCTTGTGTAGCTGGAACCCAGGGTGTATGGAGGATAGTGGTGAAAGAGGAAGCTAGTACCATAAGCCACAACTATGTAAGCCACAGCTGCTCAAAAGAAGGATTCCAAGTACTCACGAGGAAAATTAATCTTCTCCCCAAACCTCTTGGTGTGCTAAGCAGCCATCATTTTGATTCTTAATTTAAACCCCTCATAGGCTTTAAGAAAATAGAAGAAAATTTCAGATTAAAAAAATATGTCATTTAGAAAGAAATGTTAGCATTGTAATAATGTTATTCAACAAATATTTGAACATCTCTTTTCTGTTTGGGGAAGAGAAAATACACAATGTAGAAGACATGTTATCCGGAGTACAAATATCAGGTTTTGCTTGGGGGCCTGCCACGAGCTAGCTGTTCACTTTGAAAAAAAATCACTGACCTTCTCTGGGCTGGTTTTCTCATCTCTGAAATGAGTGGATTGCATCAATGAGGTTCCATCTAGTTCTTACAATGTGTGTGTCTGTGAGACAAGATCGAGTTTCTCAGAGCTCGACATAGAGGAGAGGTGCAGCAATCAGACATGGCTTTCAGGCACTCAGCGTCACCAAGACCAATGGGAAATCCCCAGGAATTCTTGACATCTCCCCACATCCGCCCCTGCAGCAATGCAGGAAATCTAGTCCACTATCTTCAGCAGACTCAATGGAACCGTTTCCTTAATGAAGCCCTGTGCAGCCCCATGTGCTAAGCTTCCCTTTCAAAGGCTTTCTTTTCAAACCCTCCCTCAAATACCCCATTCCTCTCATTTCCTTCCCCTCTCTCATTCTGGTATAAAACCTGGCAATTTAATCAGCAGCATGCACTTTCCAAGGCACCCAAGAGAGTGAGGAACCAACAGTGATCCTGGAAAGCATGTGGCAGGAGACCTTGTCATTGCTCACAAGCTTGTCCAGTAGACTAAGGTCCATGGAGCAGAACGGACTGTTCAGTTCTATTAAATTGTTTAAACCCAATGCAACAGATGGTTTTATGCTTTCAACCACTCACACTAATATAGTTTTACTTTAAAAAAAAAAGCTTGGGATGATTTCAAATGCCCTTCCTCCTCTATCCACAGTCACACACTGAAAAATGATGATATTTACTTGATATCTGTGTGGCTGAACCTAGAACCTGACATGCCTGGTCTTTGCTAACACCAGCAGGGTTTGCATTTAACATTTGAGTGCCAAGATAGCTTCTCTCACTTTCTCTTTATTCTTACACCCACTCACATACACATCTCAATTTAAAGCACTACAGAAGCTACTTACTCTTCTATTTGTTCTTGTCTTTCCCAACCGCCCACGCCAGGGTAAACATTGGCCATAACTTTGCCGTGGGTAGATGGCAGTAGGTTGCATAGTCTTCCTGAAGGACATTACATTTTTGTGGTCAATATAAAACCATATTTTTGCAATATATTTTCAACTTCTACATTATATACATTCAAAGTAGATTTAGAAATGCCTGGATAGTTTTTGGAAAGAACAAAGTAATTATTTGGTTTCTTTCTTTCTTTCTTTCTTTCTTTCTTTCTTTCTTTCTTTCTTTCTTTCTTTCTTTCTTTCTTTCTCTCTTTCTCTCTCTCTCTCTCTCTCTCTCTCTCTCTCTCTCTCTCTCTTTCTCTCTTTCTCTCTTTTCTTTCTTCCTTTCTTCCTTTCTTCCTTTCTTTCCTTTCTTTCTTTTTTCTTTTCGAGACAGGGTCTCACTCCCAGGGCTAGAGTGCAGTGGCATCATCATAACTTACTGCAATCTCGAACTTCTAGCCTCAAGCAATCCTGCCTCAGCCTCCCGAGTAGCTGGGACTACAGGCATGCACAACCGCACCCGGCTAATTTTTCTATTTTTAGTAGAGATGGGGTCTCACTTTTGCTCAGGCTGGTCTCGAACTCCTGACCTCAAGTGATCCTCCTGCCTTGGCCTCCCAGAATGGTTTGTTTCTTAAAAGTCACATAAAATCAATTCAATTTTAAATAAAGGGTTTAGTATCCCTGTTGAAACCTGGAACTCTTTTAGGATAAAACCATTTTTTGATCAAATAAATGTTAATTTAAAAAATTCAAGAAATGTATAGGAATTTAAAATGGCTGGTATCCTTAAAAGAGTTAATGCAACTACTTATGAAGAAGAGTCTACTTCACAGAGTTACACATTTTGCTAGTGAAAAAAACCCAAGAAAATGGTTACTATTGGCTTGGGCATCCTATATTAGCTCATCTCTTACAAAACATAGCCCACTACAGGCCAAGTTAATTGGTTCACTAGGTACCTTCTGCTAGAAAGAAACTACAATGTGATTACTGATAGCAGGGGAAACGCAATTTATCCTTCCAACCCCAGCGTCACATGGTTTATCGTCCATTCTATATGTAAATATAAGCAAGGTGGGGGGAGAGAAAAGAGAAAGACGGACACTGTGTTTAGTCTATTTCTTGGAATCATTCACTGAATTTTAGAGTCAGAAAAGGGCCTTAGAAATCCACCATTCATTCTAACTTCTTCATTTTACATATGAAAGCAAAAAACCCACTTGGTGATCATTAGAAAAGAAACTAGACAGCCTATTACAGAATTTTCAACAGGGAAAGAAAAAAGGGTAACAAAGTACTAAAAAATAAAGTAAAAATATTTGAGCAACTGGAGTGGTGGCTACCTGCAGTTCATCTGCAACACGATCCATCAGTTGGAAAATTATGTGGACTGCCAAAGTTTCCAAATCATTAACATTTCAAATAGGCAATTTGGACAAAAAAAAGTGTAGCTTCATAAAACCTTGGAGAAAAGAGCAAAAGTTGTTAGGGAAATTAACTTTATTATGAGAGATTTATTATATTCGATTTGGAAACAGGTATTATTTTTGCATGCATTTTGATTAACTGAATATTATTTATGCAGACTTTCCTCACAAAATTTACAAGTTTAGTATTTCCTCTTAGTTATAGTAAATTGTAAATATTAGCTGCTCAAGAACTCAAGAAAAATGGGAGCAGAAGAAAAGGATCTCTGGCTTTAATCAAGGGTGTGGCATCTTAAAAGTAAGAAATGAGACTCTGAGCTGGAGAAAGAGGACTGGTGTCCTTTACAGAGACAGAGTTTGCAATACGGAGTACTGGAGAGTATCTAAATTATTGGCATCTTTTTACTTCTCGTGATATTTGGGAGAAGGTAAATATACTCTCTGGGGGGAAATGCATGATCTTTCAGTCTTGCTGAACCTCCGGTTATTTTACACCTCCGTGCATGCTCACGCTGCACGCACACGTGCAATACTAATAACTCACAAATATTCAAAGATTACAGCACCCGAAGGGCAGACCCGAGTCCATGATGGGTGCAAGAGGACTCCTGATTAATCCACAGGACAGAAATGCGACCTCTTTCTGGACACTACATCCCAGAGATGTAGCCCTTCGGTTCAGTTTGAAAGCCATGATGCAGTTCAGAAACTAAGTAGCTGATCAGTTTACTGTGAGATCTTTGCTACAGGTTTTCAAAGGCACGCTTTGCAATTACAAACCCATACCGCTGGCAGAACATCCTGTAAACTGTAAGGGAAAAGGGTTCTCATCTTACCAATGTTTGTCCCCCTTTCTTCCTAAAACGTGTGTAAATTTTTCAAAAAAAGTCAGAGTCCCAAGATTTCTGTCCCATGTAAGTAAATTACAGTCTAAGAGAAATCACCAGAGGATCCCACTCGTATTTCTGTAAAGTTTCCACCAATCTAAGATGCTCCTAGTCCCAAATAAAACTATGCTTTACTAAAGTCAACCGTGTTTTTTGGAATAAAAATATATGTGAAACAGAAAATCCAATAAATCATGTACTCGCTCCCATATTTTTGGGTTCACAATTATTTACCTAGATTTACCTTTACATAATAGGTGAATTACTTAAATTGTCTAAGCAATTATATTTTAATATAAGCCACTTTTCAAAACAAAAATGTATTTATAAAACAGAAAATACAATATTTTACTTAATACCGTTATTTTAGCACATTTCCCAACTCACAGTGAGTGCTTAGGCATTACTACTTCGCACTGCCTCCAGGTTTAGTAGTTTCCTCAATCTAATTGGAACCATTGTTACTTAGAAACTGACGGTCTAATTAGTCTTCCCACTGACAAAGAATATTTAATTATTATTGCCTTTGGGGTTTAACAAGCTTTTTGTTGTTGTTTTGTTTTAATATACTCAACCCTACTGTCTTTCCTTCTCGGGAATCATTGCAATAACTTACTTTATGTTACTGGTTTTGTTTTGTTTTTCATATTTTACCTTTTCCCCACGATGCTTAAAAGAAAGGCGCTCGGAAACCTGGTTCTCAGCGCCCAGGGGAACGGAACTGGGGGTTGGGCCACTCAGCGCCACTGAGCACCTAAGTCCCCTCCGATGGCGGCGGTCTCCATGCTACCCGCGTATAAAGCCACCTGGCCGCAGACCGTCTAGCCGCCCGTTTCCCAAACGCCCAGCGAAGGCTGACTTAGGTGGCGGGGCGGGCCTCACCTACTCCTCACACTGCATCTTTTGGTCCAAATCGTCCGCCCTTTCTTGGCTCAGGGTTAAAAACTGGGCTCACAGTACAGTAACTTAACGGTATTTGGGCCCTTGGCTGCCTTGGTCAGTCGGGGTCATTCGCGTCGGCGACCTGGGCTGGACTGTGCACCCCGCCTGCTCCCCGCCGAGGCCCCACCCGGGTGGCTGCTGCGGTCCGCGCGCGGCGGGGCGGAGCCGGCGGCCGCCGAGCGTCCGGGATCAGTCAGTCTCGCCGGGTCCAGGGATACCGGCGCTGGCCCTCTGCTGGGATCCGTCTGCTCCCATGGGCACGCGACCCCCACCAAATTGGTTCTCGTCCTTCCCTCTCGTGGGGCGAGGTCGTGGCCAGTGCCCAATGTCGCCAACGCTCCGGCCTCAACCTAGCCCCAGGCAGCTTCGTGGGCGTTCAGGAGTCGCAGCTCCCGGCTCCGGAGGAGCCCGCGGAAGCGCGCCAGGCTGCCTGGGACAGGCTCTCGGTGCCAGGCCGGTCCGGGTGCGCCGTGCGCCCGGAACCCGGAGCCTCGGCAGTGAGACCCCACCCAGGAGCCGGGTAGAGGATCAGCGACTCTGCCGCAAAAGGGCAGTTCCAGCGAGGACCCCTTCTGGGCAGTGATGCCCGCAGGCCTGGGTCAGCCACTCTCCTAGGCGCCCACTGGGAGAAAGGGCGCTGCGACCCCAGGCGTGCCCGCTGCCACTGGTGTCCGAGGTTCCCGCCGAGGCTCAATTCTCGGGGCTGCAGCCTCGTCTCCCCGCATGCACCCGCCCCGGCCCCACAGGCTCTGCCCCTCCGCCGCCCCATCCCAGCTCCGCTCCGACCCGGCTGCACCTCACCTGTGAAAAGCAGACAGCCGAGCAGCGCGCACAGCAGGACCCCGGTGTCCCAGCAGCTGACCATGGTGAGCGCGACGCGGCCTGCTTGCCCGGTGCCCGCGCTCCCCGCGGCCAACGACCCAGCCGTCAGAGCCCGTGCTCTCGCGCTCCGCTGCCGCTGGCCCCGCGCTCTGGCCCTGCGCCTCGAGCGCCCCTCTTCTCGGCTCCAGCCAGGAGACAACCACTTCCCGGTAATCCTCGCCGCCCGGCGCCCGCTGGCCTCTGCGCCCGAGTCCCGGAGCCCGCTCCGAGCCGCCGCCGCCGCCGCCGCCGCTGCTGGGGAGGAGCCGCGAGGAGTGTCCGGCTGGCGCGCTCCGAGCCTCCCGCGGACCTCGATTAAGAGGAGCCGAGGGCGGGGGCGATTTATAACCTTTCCCCAGCCCACTTCCTACCCCGGCACCTCCTTCTAGTGACGTCAAGGGGTCCCCCACCCCTCATCCGCCTCCCCACCTACCCTCTTCTTCCTCCCGGGCTCGCTTCCCCACGGCTCCGGAGAGGGGCGGGCGCCGCCGAGGGCGGGTGGCCCTGGGCCGAGCGCGCGTGAGGAGGCGCTGGCGACGTGGGCCCGGGAGCGCGGCCTCAGCAGGTTCAGGGTCCTTACTCCATGCCCTCCTGCCCCCGCCCCTCCGCCAGCCCATCGCGCTCAGGAAATCCTTGCAGAGTCCCTCCGCCCGGCTTACTCAGCTCTGGGGGCCGCCCGAAACTGGGGAGGGGACAGGGCTGTAGCTCCACTGCCCGGCCCCCGGGCGGAAAGTCGGATCCAAGGGAAGCTGGTCGCGCCTCCGCGACGGTGTTCCTGGCACTGAGGAGTGAGGCGCAGTCCTGCTCTCTCCCCCTGCCTGCTCTTCTTGCGCTGTCCCGCCTCCCCTGACCTCGCCAGACTGTCCCAAGACGCCTAAGAAGGCGCCTGAGACACCCGACACAGGCACTGGACCAGGGGACCCGACGCTTGCCTGGCACCTTTGGGGAGACTGCGAACCGGCTCAGGTCCCAGGGGAGCGCGTCTGTGTCTTTTTCGGCCGCCTTCATGCACCGCCCAAGTCATTTCCTCAATCCTCTGCTTCCTAGAAGCAAAACAAGAAAAACATCATGATACCTTTAAAAAGTTGTGGCGTGAAACTGTCCCTGCAACTTGTAAGGGCTGAGCACTTGAGCTTTGTTTCCTAAATGCTTGAAAAAGAAATCTTTCTGGTGGCAGCTTGCTACACGAGAAAAGTGACTCTGTTGCTCTTCGACAAAATCCGAGTGAAATTAACTTGGGGCACTAGATCGTTTGCGATGGCACTAATTCCACGTTATTCCGCAATTATGTCTCCATTACCTCAAAGGCTGAAATCGTCCTGGGCTCCACGGAGCAGTCCAGTCTTGTCTCTGTAAATACCGCAGGTTTGAAAATAGTTCTATTGGAACCTGTCAGACAGTCATGATAGAAAGGGACTGCAATGGCACCTGAATGGGGCCAGCGACTCTTCCTGAAGGACTGGACTACTTCCCCGCCTGGGAAGGTTGGGCAACCCAAAGTTACCACACCTCGAGGCTGCACACCAAGGAAAGGCCGCGGCCACCGGCTGCCCCACGCAGGACATGTGCGTTTGGGCACCTGCGCGGCGGTCCCGGATCCCTCCTGGTTCAGAAGCGGAGGCATTGCTCGCCTGCGGCTTCATCTCTTTCTACTTTTTCCAGTGCCTCTCGCCACTCTCCCTGGCTGCTTTTCTCGGCCTGCCTGCGCACACCTGGTTCCTCCAAACCACGGGATCATCCCGCGGAACAGCTGAAAGCTGAGCTGATCCTTCTCCCAGCTGGTGCCCCAGCCCAGGACACAGCCATGCTGTACCTCTGCCTCACCTCAGAGCAGCTTGTCCCTCCTTCATCCTCTCCCAAGGAGAAGCTGTCCTTACTCTGCAGCACCCAACAGGGGCCCGCATTGTGTTAGGGCTGAAAACATTCTGATGGAAGGACATCATCTCTACCCTCCACAGGGCTTAGAGGGAGGCCGGCAGGTGAAGAGGCCGTGATGGTGCAGTACCAGGATGACAGCGCTGGAGGGTGAGTCCTGCATGGACTCAGAGAAGAAAAGGCACATTCATCTGCAGGGGAAACTCAAGGAGACCTTCTCAGGAGAGACACTTAGCTGACTCTGGGGAAAGTGTGGTCCATAGTACAATGTACCAAGGTTTAATTTATTGATAATTTTTTTCAAATGCTATTTTGATTTTTTAAACTCACAAAGAGACAACACTTCCCAAACCTGCTGCCAGAAATGAATCTACATCGAATTTGTGAAGCCAGAACAGGTATTTGCCAAACAGCTGAAACGATCTTTATACTCTAAGATGCTAATCAACAATACTAATATATTGCTCAATTATTTAAGGTTAATAGAGCCATGGTTGAATCTAACTTAGACTTATATGAAAACCATGCTTCAGTAAGAGTGGTCTTCCAACTATTCTTTTGAAAAATTGCAGGGTTTTGATTATAGTGAGCAATTTCTTTTCTTTCTTTTTTCTTTTTTTTTGAGACAGAGTCTCACTCTGTTGCCCGGGCTAGAGTGTTGTGGCGTCAGCCTAGCTCACAGCAACCTCAGACTCCTGGGCTCAAGCGATCCTCCTGCCTCAGCCTCCTGAGTGGCTGGGACTACAGGCATGCGCCACCATGCCCAGCTAATTTTTTCTATATATATTTTTAGTTGTCCAGCTAATTTCTTTCTATTTTGTTAGTAGAGATGGGATCTCGCTCTTGCTCAGGCTGGTTTCAAACTCCTGAGCTCAAACGGTCTGCTCACCTTGGCTTCCCAGAGTGCTAGGATTACAGGCATGAGCCACTGCACCCGGCAGCAATTTCTTTACTACTACTTTTATGAATTGCATTAGCCCTCTCACAAAGAACTCAAAAATGCTACAGATTGTCACAAGTTTTGTTTGTGATTTCATTTTAGCTTAGATATGGGGAATAAAGATATAGCTCTCAACTCTCTCCCTGAATGAGATAATACCTTTGAATAAGAATGGGCTACAGCACTGTTCTAACTAAATCACTAGTGAAAGAGGTTTTATAGATAATACTGATGGAAACGATCAAATTCAACATGCCTGGTGGGTATAAAAAGCTATTGAAGTAGACTATCTTCTTGCTTCCTGCTCACATACAAAAGAGCATTTCATCTCCTGTTTGGTTAGCAAAACCAGACACTCTCTCTTGTTATCAGCCACAAACATTCTCTTGAGGTTTCTTTCTCACCCTATTCAGAAGCATGCCATTGGTAAAGCCAACAGCTTTAATATTCAAGACTGAATAAGAGTGTTGGAGGACCAGTGTAAGAGACAAGAGGGAACCTAGGGCCTCATCTTCCTCCAAAGGACCAGGTGTGGAGCTGCTCAGCTTGCAGTCACTGAGGTTCAGTCAGGAATTTCATCCTTACATGGGTTAGATAGCTTAATACAAAAGGAGACATATACTCTGAGGCTATGCTCTGCATAACGCAAATATGTATGCTTGGTTACAAGAACCAAATGATCTTATAAAACTCTTCTGTGTTGTATGAAAAAAAGTTTCTCAGTACATATCCTCTGGAGTTCAGGCTCCTTGGTCTAAGAAGCACACACTCCAAATCTCTGTAGGAAGTTCTGCTGGACTCACCAAGAGGCACATTTATGGTTTTATTTATCAGATACTGATAAGTTCATTGGCTCATAAGTCTTGCTTATGGTAGTCTGCCACTCTGGCTGAAATGTCCCCATTTTCAAAGAACTCAAACACCTGGTACTGGTTTTTAAAATCCATTCAACCCATCTATTGAGTGAACTCATGGATTTCCTTTATAATATCTTCTTCAATGCTCCAATATCTCTGCGTGAAAATTTATTGAATTTTCAAAACCGTCTCCAGTGCCCTGGGCATCTTTTCTGCAGCCTCAACATCCATCTTTGGTTGCTCCTCAACTGGCACGCTCTAGAAATCCCTTCCAGCTGCCCTTAACATTACAGCTTATCAGTGTCCCAACAGGTGACACAGTCAGGATTGAAAATGCAGTACAATTATTATTTCCCTCCTCCTCAAGATAGTTTTTCTTTCGGGTGGAGAGATAAGCCTGTGGGGAGGCCCTGAGGTGAGTGAGGAAGGAGAGTAGTTCAGGGGAAGGGGAAGAGAGCGCAGTGGACAGCCCCTGCCTAGAGATGAGACCAGTGACACAGAGCACAGGGCGGCATCTGCATCTGGTGGCTCCTCTGGGGCCACTGGCGTTGGCACCCACTTCTCTTGTTCCTGCTGCACGCACGTCCACCTGCTCCTGACTACCTTCTCCCTCGCATAGCTTGGCGTTGCTGTAGTTTATAGGGTGTCTGTTTGATGTATTCGGGACTCTCACTGCTCTTTGAGGCTGTGTGTCCCAGCTCTGGACCCCCAGTTCACCCTGCTCCTCCTTTTGCTCCCAGGGGCTGTGACAGAGATACCACATGCACTTCTGTTACTGGAACCTAGGATCAAAGAAGCCTTATCTATCAGCACCTTCATACCTTGGACTCTTCCGGAACTTGCTCCTGGTTAAAACCCCTGAGGCTTTTTCATGAGAGCTGTTGTCTGGCTTTACTTGTGCAGCCACAGCTTTGGATGACTCATATTGCAGACCCTAGACACACTCTTCTACAACTTCTTGTTTGATTTAGCCTGTCTTTCCGGCCTGTTGAAATCCTTTTGGCCTCTGATTCTGCTATTCAGTGGATTTTCTGTACCCCCTGCTTCAAATTATCCACAAATACGATAAATACGCCTTCTGGATCATCGTCAAAATCATGGATGACGGCAGAGCTGCAGGAATGAATGGATACGTGAATGAATGGAAGTAGAGATCCGCGGATTGAATGACCCAAGGAAGGACTGAAATTGTTCCTTTGTGTCATTATCTCTACGTGTATAATCACCAAAGGAGGCTGCATATTAATTCACCAACATTTACCATGTCATTATTTAGGAATGATTGGTGGTCCTAGCAAGAGGAAATAAGACAGGTAGGTTCTATTCAAGGCATGCTAGGAAAGTAAAAAACAAAACAAAGAAACTCAGACCAAGATAATTAGAGAAGCAAGGGGCAGGAGAGAAGGCAAAGCAGAGAAACAAATAACACCCAAAGGAAAAGCCGACCAGGGACATCTGTGTGATGCTCATCTAACCATTATCCTCATCCGCCTAAGGTCGACTTTATCCCAGCACTTAACTGCCAGCCATTGACTTTTCCCCTTATTCTGTTTTCATATTTTATTACTTTTAATACACTCTTTTAGTCATAAAATATAACATTTCAGAAAAACGAAAAGATGGAGATGTCTGGATGAGTCATAATTCCATCATCTCAGCGGAGCCACTGTGATCACCCTGGTGTATTTCCTTTAAGCCTTTTTCATAGCATGCTTTTATCTTTTCATGTTTCTATAGAGCCTTCGTAACTGTTATGGCTAATAGCTGCAAACTATTACCCCACTGCTAAACATTCCAGTTTCCACATTATAAATAATTCCAAAATAATTTTAACTTGACACTGGAATGCTTTTTTGCCAGCTCGATACACGCACACATGCACGTACATACTCATCGGTATCCCTGCTACACTTGAAACTCCACCAGCTTCATCCGACAGTGACCTAGCTGAGCAATCGGAAGGAAATGGCTCATGTCATGGTGCGTGATCCAGGAAATGTATTCTTTCATTCAGTAAATATTTTTGAGCCCATACCCTGTATACAATACTGGGCTAGTCTGATTGAAAATAGTAACATAGGAGATATAATTATTTCCCTAGAAGACCTTACAATATATCAGGAAAGGTCAGACTTCCATGAAACATTAGGAAACAATTCTAAGGCAATCAAAGGCAAGACTCGGTTATGAGCGCTGAAAGGATTTATTAATTACTAAATTGGGAAGTGGCTTTGAAGATGATAACAGATTTCTATCAGCAGAGAGGAGAAGGCATTCTGGAAAGGAGGAGAAGGGCATAAAACCAGTCAACAGTAGGTGGAAGAGTGTGTGGGCAGGACACCGTGGCAGATGGAGGTGCCGGGAACAGAGAGGCTACGCTCTTGCAGGTGCGGGCGAGGGCCTTGCACACTTGGTAGATGCTTCCAAATGTGTTCCGTCCTGTCAGTACAGGAGGGAATGGCTTTACGATGGTTAGACTGCAAATGGTGGGTTAAAAGGGAATGAGACTGGAAGGAAAAGAATGAACTATTAAGAAATAAATTCATGCAGAAACAAGCAAATCTATTAAGAGGTGGGGGGACAGGGATGAGGGAGTGCAGGGTGGCTCTGGCTGGTACTTCGGAGAAGGGATGGCCAGAGATGATTCACGTCGTGGTCAAGGTGAGGGAGAGGGAAGCCCAAGAGCACCCCAAGGTTCCAAGCAGGACCCCAGGAAAGCCAGGCATTGCCTGATGGGGAAGTTGCGGGGAGGTTGCTGGGGACGGGGCGTGGAGGGAGGATTAGTCTCAGCCATGCTGATGTGAGTGGGTAGTCGACAGCAGCCCGGTGACTTTCTGCTTTGAGCCAAGCAGCGTTTAAAGGGATAGTATGGCCCAGGTCCAAACCTTTTAAGGAACTAGAAACTCAACAGATAGTGCTACAGCCTAACTTTATATATCATATATATGATATAAGGGAAAAATCATATACATGAGACAGCTAGGTAGGCTGAGTTTTGTGATTAGGAAGTTTATTAAAAGCCTGAGTTTAATTTAATTTCCGTTTCCGAATAAGGAGGGGTGACTAGCAGAGTTCTCCATCTTCAGCCTTCCTTCTTCAAAAGTTCCCTGAACTCCAGACACACCCTCAGGGCAGATCTGCTGGCGACTGCGGTGGAAGACCAGCCCTTTCCTTCCTGCGCCTCTTCCAGGCTCCTCCTGGACGCACTTTTCGTGACTAGCAGCAGCAGCCGTCATGGGGCAGCCAGACACACACTGCCCTAGACCCCGGGCCACCCCAGCCAGCAGTCGGCCAGATGTGCAGACACGTGGCCCTGGCGCTCTCTTAGAGGCAAAGCTGGCATTTGTAAGAAAGTCAGATCTCCAAGCTCGCCTAACCCTACTGTGGAGGGAAGAACTGAGTACAATAAGGGGCTTTAGATGTTTCTGTTGAAAAAATAATAGTCCACAAAATTAAGTTGTAGCTAAACTGAGAATGTTGCTTCAAATTATTACCTGAAAGTCGCAACATCATAAGCTGCTTTCTACTAATTTTTAGACTGCTAAATAACTGTGTTTCTATAATTTCTATGATAAAAATTTCCTTAGTACAGCTGTCTAAAATATGAAAATCACTGTTGCTGTATTTTTAAAGTACAACTCCTTTTTATCCATATAAGAGGAAAAAAGTTAATTCCAAGATATGACAAATTTTTTTCAAACATATAAGACAGCCATAGTGGTGGCATGGTGGTACACGCCTGAAGTCCCAGCTACTTGGGAGGCTGAAGCAGGAGGATGGCTTGAGCCCAGGAGTTCGAGGTTACAGTGAGCTGTGATCATGCCGCTGCACTCTAGCCTGGACAACAGTGTGAGACTCTGTCTCAAAGAAAACAAACAAACAAATGAAAACGAAAAAGCATAAAACACATCATTGTCCAAAGTATCAAGTCAAATATTGGTATGGCTTTTCTGCTAAAATTTAAAACCCAGCCAAATGATAGTTTATTTAAATAAAATACCCTTTCTTCACATACTGAAGTAATCACAGATGAAGTGATAAAATCTCTGAGATTTGCTTTTAAATTATCCAAGAGCCCAGTTACACTAATTTGATCTTTACAAATTATATGAGTATATTAAATTATCACATGTCCTGTGAAAATATGTACATCTGTTAGGTATCAATACAAAATATATTTAAAAATTATTCAAGAGGCGTAAAGATGAAACAAGACAGACCATGTGTTGATAATGTTGAAACTGGGTTATGGGTACATAATTTATGCATCTGTCTTCTTATGTATATGTTTAAAATATTTTTTCTTAATAAAACTTAATTTTCTTTCCTAGTCTGAAATTGAAAATGTAGATTATCAGCTCAAAGTGAATGTTAAGATCTGAGCCTGAGGCTAGAGAGGAAAGAGGACAATGACTGTTGGTGACCAGAGCTTTGGTGTCATTGGTAGGAAGACATAGGTCCTTCCCACGAGTTTCCAGCAAATCCAGTGTAAGTTTGATGAGGAGATATGAAGAAGGATAGAGCAATCACAAGGGGAAACAAATTATAGTGTTACAAACCCACTTGATATGGAAAGTACCACTGTGTAAAGAAGGAACACAGATAAGAAGAAACGAGATTAAGAATGCAGAAGAAGAAAGAAAACAAGAAAATTCTTTAAAAGGGAAATCGAGAAAAATACTATCCATATGATGGAGAGGAGGGAAATAAGTCCCTTTTCTTCTTCATTATATTTATTTAAAATTAAATAAATTCCTTTTAAAATCCCTTTTCTTCTCC
The DNA here is from genome assembly GCA_004363605.1 of Indri indri. NCBI lineage: Eukaryota > Metazoa > Chordata > Mammalia > Primates > Indriidae > Indri > Indri indri. Next base: position 39,156 of record RJWJ010007936.1, on the reverse strand, counting down.
ATTGTATTTATTTAAAAATCATGGATGGAGATCATTAAGTAGAGAAAAGGAAGCTTAGGGTGATAGGATAAAGACTCAGACTTCATCCTCTGATGACATTATTAAAAAGGACTTTAAAAACTGTGTTTTGAAAATAAAACAAAAACAGGATTTGTTGGCAAGCATCCTAGGCGATTTTAAGAACAGGAAGATACTATTGCAAGACAATTAGCCATTTTTTCCAGAATTTATGAAGAAGAGAAGTCCCAATGACCAGAGAAGGAGAGAAGTTCACAAGACTGACTGGTGGAGAGAAACGTAGAATCATGAGGCATTAGTACGCACGTGGGCCTTAGAGTCAGTCTAGTCCCATCGCGTGATCAACTAGAAGGAACAGGAAGTGAGGTGATATGTTTGGCCAAAGTCACACCTAAATCGGAACGCAGGGGCCACTCTTGACTGGCTCGGGCTTATGGCTTAGAGCCTCTCCTCCCCTACACCTCTGGCCCCATAACCCTTCCGGCCTCTTCATGGAAGGACAGAGCTGGTTCCTAAAGACCCACTGCTCCGTCGCTGGATCAGCGTGAGCTGATCTCACTAGCCAGCGAAAGGCAGGCAGGATTTACCTGCAGTCAGCTCAGACCTCACTCAGGTCACGATTGCCGCCTTTGGGCTCAGGGGTACCGCACAAGGGAAGCCACGTTAAACAAAGCAGAGAGTGAAGGGCTTCTGCTGCTGCAATGGGTCTGGACGCAGCTCCAGGGGTTTGAATCTTGGCTCTGCCTCCTGTGGGATATCTGGCCTTGGACAAGCCATCTAACCTCTCGGGGCCCCAGCCTCTTACTCTCCAAAGCAGGGATGATGACAGAACAGGAAGGTTGTTGTGAGGATTAAAGGAGGAATCCAGAAAAGCATTTATAATGGTGCCTGGACCAAAGTAAGCACTGAATAAGTGTTAAGTATGATTGCCGCACCCCTCTGCACCCGGCCCAACTAATCCTCCAGCACTTATCCCCATGGGTTAGCTGTACTTCTGCCCTCAAATTCCAAGTCTCTGTTGGGATCAGGCCTTGAATGGGTGCCAGCACACTGTCTGCACCTACTACCCTTATCCCTCAAGGGTGGACGCTTTCACCCTGCTCCATAGGCTTTGTTTGAGATCCTGCCTCCTGTCTGACTTCAAGTGTCCCCTGATGCTTAGAGCCTCTGGTTGCCAGCGCCATCCCCTGGACTGCAAGCCCTCAGATACTGTCTGCTGGGCCTGCCCCTGGGTAAGACTGGGTTGTGTGGCTACTCCTGTGGGGCAGCAAGTCATTGTCATGTTCCTTGCTCCCTTCCTCTCCATCCTGCCCCAGTCCTCTCTCTACCAGCCTTTGCTGCTGAAATCCTACCAACCCTTAGCTTTGTGTAAGAATCTCCCCTGCACCCCACACCCCAGCTCCTTAATTAAAACAAAAACCTTGATCCACGAAAGTCGGCATTGCAGGGAAGATCTCGTCCTGACATTTCCTTTCCTTGGGTAGCCCACTCAACCCATGGGCTGGTCTTGGGGTGCAGTGCTGCCTGTGATATTCCACACAAGTGGACAAATGCTTCTTTTAACTTCCGCCAGCATCACCGAGACCGGCCATAACCTTTATCAGGACCCCGCTGAAGGCCCAGACAACACAACAGCAGATGTGGCGTGCCCCCTCCAGAGCCCACTGGGTATTCCCCTTCTCTCCAGTCTTGAGCCCCACCTGTCCCTAGTCAGTCATTTCACGTGGTCCGGTTGAGCTCCAGAAGCAGCAAGAATCCAGAGCTAAGGGGCTTGGGTGGAAGAGCTGGAGGAAGCAGAAACTGACAGGTTGCTGGCCTGCCTGGTTCCCTGGCCACCAGTCCCCCCTGCCCGGCTGGCAAGCCCTGCCTGCTTTGTCCTCTGCTTAGAATGATGGTGGAGGAGGACGCGAAAGGACTACTGTGATTTCAGTACCTAGGAAGAACAGCAATAACAATTAATAGCGGGGGGGAAACAGAGGAGACAAAAATTAGCAAAGGGGCTAAATCTACAGATACAGTCCAGAATTTTAAAAAGTCATTAAAAAACCCTCTGAACTAATGTATGCAAATAATTTTGGAAATTTAGATTAAATTAACAATCATTTATAGAAAAAAATTAACAAAATTGAACTGAAAAGATGTCTAGGAGAAAATGACAGATGGCATTTATATCAAAGAATTTCCTTCCCTTAATACCTGAAGAGAAAAAACACAAAAATCGGCCCCAAAGTATTCGTTAGCAGCAAACAGGCAAGGATGGAATTACACCTCAATGAATATACTTCAAATATTAGTAGCCGAGGAACTTCTGGAGCAGAGTGGAAAAGTACAGCAAAGCTAGGCGTCGAATCCTACCCACTATACTCTAAAACCATACAAGTGAGTAGAAAAATTCTAAGAATTCTTATTAATATCTTTCCTGATACCCACTGGAGAGGAGCAAGTTATGCTGGTATCTTTATCTTTTTCCGCTTCTGTCTGACGAATAGTAACTATAGAGAAACAAGTGAACACATCACAAGAAATAATCCCAAACCTGAGGATATCCTCCCCATGGGCATTGTGATTCCAGGTATGAGCATTTTAACAGAACCTCAGGAGAGAGAAAGAGATCACATATTCTAATAAATACTACTTGGCACCATGGATAAACTCTTCCCTTCCAACTATCTCCTCTTTCTTATTAAAAAATATGTAAAATATAGAATATTCAGCTCACAAATTATAATTTGGAGGAAAAAACCCTGTTTTTAGATATAGTCAAAAAGAATTTTTTTAAAAAAGTCATCCACATTGTATCAGAAGGTCAGAACAGAATTGTTCAAGATGAAAGGAATCAGCATGATCACAATGCAAATATACTACAAGAGAGGGGAGTGAAGTCAGGAAGAAAAGAGAAAGAAAAGAAGGAAGGAAGGAAAAAAGACGGGCAGACAAGTACAAGACTGGCGAAGAACTTAAGTTAAAAGAAAATTTAAATAAAAAAAGAAAGTTTTTCCCAATCTCTTTACACTAGAGAATAATTTTTAAAAAGCCGTGAATTCAGTACAACGAGAACTCTAGGATGATATGCTATGGAAAATGTGGCAGAGATAATGCTATGTGTTCACCAAATCTTGTGTCATTTTCTTCTTCCTTGGCACACAGGCATTTTGCATTCTTGCAGTTAATACTCCCATCTGACTAGTTCTGGCCAAAAAATACACATTCTAGCAATAAAAGTAAATAGCATATCAAAATTCCAGGCCAATTCCAATACCAGGCCAGCAGGTGTGAGTTCTTTACACTGTTATTTCTCCCACCTTAGCAATTTAGAAGCCATAGGTTCCATGTGACATAGCTTTAACATGCAAGCTGGACACTGTGTTATCTCTTGAAACAGAGCTGCTCTGGAAAGCTGTCAGCTCTCACCTAACTTTGCATGAAAAGAAATAAACCTTAATATGATAAGCACTGAAAAGTTGTGGTTAGACTTACTACTGTAGCATAACCTAGCCCATCCTGACTAATATTATGAAACAAGAAAATGAAATAAAAGAGTGTGCAGACCTCAGGAAACCAACTTAATACCTAAACAACATCATTACATAATGTATTAGCATATAGCAAATTGGTACAATTTCTTCCCTAAATATTTGGTAGAATACATCAGTAAACCTATCTGGGCCTAGTGCTTTCCGTTTTGGAAGGTTAGTAATTACTAATTAAATTTCTTTAATAGACATAGGCCTATTCAGATTGTCTATTTCTTCTTGTGACTTTTGGCAGACTGTGTCTTTCAGGAATTGGTCCATTTCATCTAAATCATCAAATTTGTGGGCACAGAGTTGTTCACAGTATTCCTTTATTATCCTTTTAATGTCTGTGGGATCTGTAGTGATGTCCCCTCTTTCATTTCTGATATTAGTAATTTGTGTCCTCTCTCTTTTTTTATACTTAGCTTACCTAGAGACTTAACCAATTTTATTGACCTTTTCCAAGAACCAGCTTTTGGTTTTGTTGATTTTGTCTATTGATTTTCTCTTTTCAGTTTCATAGATTTCTGCTCTGATTCTTATTTTTTCTTTTCTTCTACTTAATTTGCTCTTCTTTTTCTAGTTTCCCTGAGATGAAAGTGTAGAGTATTGGTTTTAGATGGTTCTTCTTTTCTAATATATGCACTCAGTGCTATAAATTTCCCTCTAAGCACTGTTTTTGCCACATCCCACAAATTTTGATAAGTTGTGTTTTCATTTTCATTTAGTTCAAAATATTTTAAAATTCCTCTTGAGATTTCTTCTTTGACCCTGTCGTTTAATCTCCATGTATTCTGGTGTTTTCAAGTTATCTTTCTCATGTGGATGTCTAGTTTAATTCTATTGTGGTCTAAGAGCAGACATTGTAATTTCTATTCTTTTAAATTTGTTATGGTAGGTTTTATGTCCCAGAATGTGATCTGTCTTGGTGAATGTTCAACGAGGGCTTGAGAGGAATGTGTATTCTGCTGTTGTTGGATGACATAGTGTATAGATGTAAATTATATCCAGTCAACTGGTGGTCTTGTTGCGTTCAACCATGTTCTACTGATGTTTTGTCTGCTGAATGTGTACATTTCTGAGAGAGGCGTGTTGAAGTCTTCAGCGATAATAGTGGATTCTCTATTTCTCCTTGTATTTCTATCAGTTTTTGCCTCATGTATTTTGATGGTTCCTTTTTAGGGAAATACCAGGATTGCGAAGGATTGTTATGTCTTCTTGAAGAACTGAGCCCTTTATTATTAGGTAATACCCATCTTTATCCCTGATCATTTTTCTTGCTTTGAAATCTGCTGGGTCTGAAATTAACATAACTACTCCTGCTTTCCGTTGATTAGCGGTAGCATGCTATATCTTTCTCCATCCATTTACTTTACATCTGTATGTATCTTTATATTTAAAGTAGGTTTCTTGGTTTTATGATCCACTCTGATAATCTCTTTCAGTTGGTGCATTTAGATCATTAATGTTCAAAGTGATTATTGATATGGTTGAATTAACATCTACCGTATTTGTGACAGTTTTCTATTTGTTACCCTGTTCTTTCTTCTTATTTTTATCTTTCACTCTTTTCTGCCTATTGTGGTTTCAGTTAAGCATTTTATGATTCCATTTTCTTTTCTTTCTTAGCATATCAGTTATTCTTTTTTTAATTTTATTTTTAGTGGTTGTCCTAGAGTTTGCAATATACATTTATGACTAATTCAAGCTGACTTGCAAATAACATTATACCATTTCACAGGCAATGTGAATATCTTATAAAAATAAAATAATTTTAAATCCTCCTCCCTGTCCCTTGTATTATTGCTGTCATTTATTTCACTTAATATAAGTATACCTAAGCATATATATGGTATATACATAAGCATACATAATCAAATACATTGTTGCTATTATTATTTTGAACAAACTTGTGTGTTAGATCAATTAAGAATATGCAAAATAAGAAGGTAAAAGAAAATTTTATCTTCACTTATTTCTTCTTTGATGCCCTTCATTTCTTTATGTAGATCCTAGTTTCCGACCTATATGATTTTCCTTCTTTCTAAAGAACTTCTTTAAACATTTCTTGCAAAGTAGGTCTACTGGCAATAAATTTCCTCAATTTTCATTTGTCTGAGAAATCTTTATTTCTCCTTCGCTTTTGCACAGTACAGAATACTAGGTTGGTGGGTTATTTCCTTAAATATTTCACTCCACTTTCTTCTTTCTTGCATGGTTTCTGAGGAGAAGTCAGATGTAATCTTTGCTCCTCAACAGGTAAGATGTATTTTTTCCTCTGGCTTCTTTCAGGGTCTTTTTTAATCTTTGATTTTCTGTAGTTTAAAACTGGTATGCCTTTATGTAGGGGTTTTGTTTGTTTGTTGGCATTTATCCTGCTTGGTGTTCTGTGAGCTTCCTGGACCTGTGGCTTGATATCTAACATTAAGTTGGGGGAATTCTCAATCATCATAGCTTCAAATAATTCTTCTGCTCCCTTCTATCTTCCTTCTCCTCGTATTCCTATTATGAATACCTACACCTTTTGCAGTTTTTCCAGAGTCCTTGGATATTCTGTTTTTTTCCGTCTTTGTTCTCTTTGATTTTTGGTTTTGGAGGTTTCTATTGATACATCCTCAAACTCAGAGATTCTTTCCTTAGTTCTGTCCAGTCTACAAATAAGCCCATCAAAGGTCTGCTTCATTTCTGCTGCAGTATTTTTGATCTTGAGCATTTTTTGTTGTTGTTGTTCTTTCTTAGGGTTTCCATCTCTCTGTTTATACTACTCATCTGTTCTTATATGCTTTATACTTCATCCATTAGAGCCCTTAGCATATTAATCATAGTTTTTAAAAAATTCCATCTGATAATTCTAATATTTCTACCATGTCTTGTTCTGATGCTTGCAAACTGTGTTTTTTTGCCTTTTAGTATGCCTCGTGATTTTTTGCTAAAAGCCATACATGATGTACTGGTAAAAGGAACTGCTGTAAATAGGCCGTTAGCAATGTGGAGGTAAGGTGCGGGGGAGGGGAAGTGTTTAGGAGGCTGTGATCAGGCCTCCGTCTTTTGGTGAGCCTGTGCCTCTGGACTGTGAACTTCGTAAGTGCTTCTCAGTTTTTTCCTCCTCTCTTAGGTGGGACAGGATGGCTAGAGCAGGCTGGAGGTGGGTATTTCCCTTCCTCCAGGTCACTTAGGCTCTAATCAAAGCCCAGAAGGTTAGGCTCTGGTTGACTAGTTTCTCCTGAAGGCAGACCTTGTTAAGAAGAACAGAGTGCTCTGTATTTCAAAATGGTCCTTTCCTCCCTCCCCCTGCTGGAAGCACATGAGGATTTTTCTCTAAGTTTATTGTAAGAATCTGGTTGAGCTTCTGGAGGTAACATTCACAAAAGTGTGGAGGCCTTCCTAAAACTAGGTCCCCTGGAGTCTTTAGCTGTCTGACTTATGAGCCTCCAACAATTTGTCATTACGGTTAAGGTTTCCCTACTCCAACGATAGTTCCCACAGAGGCTTCTGCTCTAGAATGTTGTGATTCTCTGCATCTACCTGTCTGTCCATTTTGGGGGGCAGCAGTTCTCCCTGTGGATTTTCTCTTATGGGTCTAAGAAGGATTGCTGATTTTTCAGTTTGTTAGCTTTTTATTTGTTAAGAGGGTGTGGCAACTTCCAAGCTTCTTACGTGTAGAACTGGCCATAATAGATATATAACAGGAACAAAAGGAATAGCTAGATATCACTGAAAATTCAGTTACCAACATAAAGGTTAGTCTTGAAATATTTGAAGTAATACATATGAAAAGACAAGATAGTTAAGCAATTAATGAGATGTTAATAGAAATGGAAAAAAGATTTAGCTATTCAAACTTAAAGATAATTGATGTCCCTGAAGCAAAGAATCTAAAAATGAAAGAAAATATTTATTCAAAATACATTTTTAAAATTTCATAAAATAAAGAGAAAACCTGACTCTGCAGATCAAGAGAACAAATAGTATTCCAAGAGAATTTAAGACAGCACAATACCGAGGAGACATTTTAACTAACCTATTGAAATTCAAAGATAAAAAAGAATTTGTCAGATATTCCGAAAGAAAAATTAGACTGGCCACAGACTTGTCCATTGCAACCTCCAGGGGCAGATGACAACAGAACACAGACTGCAAAATGCCGAAGGAAAGGAGGATTGAGCGGGCCAAGGTGTTATCCTTTAAAGGATATGGAGTAATAATTTAGGCAATATTCCACTGTGTGATAATTAGTAGAGTGGAAAAATAGGTACTCTGATTTTAAAAAAAAGAAATTATAGTTGATTGGCTAAGAAAACATATTCAAATCTTTTCAAAAAGCTTATCATTGTAAAAAACATGACTTTTTCACTTGAAATATCATCACCAACAATTCCCTTGATAAGTCCCCAAGAAATGTACAGGCATCCAGGGAAAGTCTACAGGAGCAGTGCCAGCTTCAAGGACATGCAACCATTCAGTCACAAGGGCCCCGTGTTCAGAAGGTCCCCATACTTGGTTTCACACCCTGCTGTTGCCATCTTGAAATTTGTAACACTTTTTTTTAAAAGGGGGCTCCACATTTTCATTTTGCATTGGGCCTTGCAAGTTATGCAGCCAGTCCTGCATAGAAGGGCAACAAAAATGGTCAACCGGTTAGCTCTATTGGCCCATGAAGATGGGAGAGACAATGGGAATTCCTCAGGCTGGAAAGAAGATGATATGGGCATGATTCAAATCCACAAGGCAGTAAAAACTGTAGCTGATCTGAACATAGACTTTCTCCCATCACATCTTCACCATGAAACCCGAAGGTGGAAATTTTATGACCAAGGCTACTGTGATAGGATAGAGGCTGGGAGGCTATTTCTCCCAGAGTATATGCTGTTGAGCAACTCGAACTATTCCCATTCTCAATATTTTAATCCCGAATCAAACTACAAAACCATGAAGCATCATCTTGAAGGGGAACATAAGTTATAAACATGGACCATGTGATTGTATTAGTAGGAGGCTACAAGGCATGCCCAAACCAACAGTATATGTCCCCACAACGCCACCCCCCGTGACCCCCAAACCCTTCCCAGCCTGGTCCTCAATGATGAAAAACAAAGCAGAAAGGGGCTTAGCTCAATCCAGCCCATCGCATGGATAGCTCTGTCTGTCAAATAATACGTGGATGCTCTGTGTTGATTGGAACATCAGAGTCTTGCTCTGAAAGGTTGTATAGCCATATTTTCAAAGGTATTTGGATGTCAGGGGATTTTAGGGATAAAAATGACAGCAACCATTTATGTCCTTGACATCAAACCAGGAACTCTATAGGCAAGATTTAGCAGCTAAAACTGAGTCTAAGAAGTTTAGTAATTTGTACAAGATTACACACAAGTAAGTGGTAGAGCAGGAACTCAAGCCCAAGTTCTTTGTCCTCTGCCACACTGCTGCTGGGCTCAGAGCCCAGGCACATTTCCTGTCTCCTGAAGTTAGCACCATAAAGGGTAATTGGCATGAGCTCTCCAAACCAGCCCTCAGCCCCGGACATTCATCAGAGTTTGAGCTGGGCAGATCAGGGATCAGACACAATATGGCACTTTTATCTTCATGTTTTCAGCAGTAGCATCTTGAAAAATTATTACCAGGAGAACATGGATTCCTTCTCCATCCCAAAGAGATGCTATCAAGAGGTGGACATGGCATTAAGTTAGGACATAAAAATGGCCTCTTGATTAAGTCAATTAATCCATTCAACAAATACGGGAGTGCCTATTATGAATCATTTGTCCTCCAAGATCTTTAAAAACCAAGTGAGTAGTCTTTTCTCTTGAATAGTTTAGATCAAAACTTTATAAACTACGTTTTTGTGAAACTCTGGTGCCCAGGAATTGGACGAAGGTTTTGAGCAGAAATTTATGGAAAATACTAAATGAATGGAACCTTTTCCTCCATTTAAAAATTATATGCATCTGTTGGAGCAGGGATTATATGGGAACTCTCTGTACTTTCCACTCAATTTTGCTGTGAACCTAAAACTGCTCTAAAAAATAAAATCTAGTGAAAAAATTTTTTAAAAACGTATTTTTTAAAAAAGTCAACCTTCAGTTTCTCAATTCACCATTTTGAGGGTATTACAAAACTTAACTCTTCACTATTTTTAGGATTCACAGAAATCTAAGATCTAATTTGTTTAGTAATTCCCAGTGTTACAAGATATTACTGCCGTAAGTTTAGAAAGTTACAAAATGTCATTACACGTTCAAGAAAGTTAGAGAGCATATGTGGGAAGTCATACAAATGGAAAGAGGAAGAAAGAGGAAGACATAGTAATCTAGCAATTTAAGAACTACACCACAGATACGATTTTGCTGTTTGTAGACTGCACGTACTGTAAAACTCAAGTAATCCTGATTCGTAATCTTTTCCATATCAGCTTCACTGAATTCTGTTGCATTAGCAACAGTTACTCACCTTCTTATTCATCTTGGGAATTTTCTTTTTCTTTCTTTCTTAAATTTTTAATTGACAAAAATTGTATGTATTTATGGTATACAACATGATGTTTTGAAATATGTATACATTGTAAAATAGCTAGATCAAGCCAATTAGCATATGTATTACCTCCCATACTTACCATTTGTTTGTGGTGAAAACATAAAATCTATTGTCTTAGCAATTTTCAAGTATACGATGCATTGCTTTTAACTATAATCACCACATTTATACATGAGATCTCTGGAACTTATTTCTCCCAACTCCTTGGGAATTTTCTTCATTTCATAAAATCCTTTCCTAAATTTTTCATGTTTTTAATCTCTAAAGTTAGAGGAATGTAAATGAATTTTTAGTTCCTGAGACAAAGTAGGCTTCAGCATTTCCATGGTAGCTCTCAAGAGTTCTTAGACGTCAGGGGAGATCGAAACAACCAGGTCAGGTAAAAAAGGTGTCAAAGGAAGTGAAGATGGTTGAGATTTGGATCTCATAGGATCATAGGAAAGCTGCACACCCCGCCTCAGACAGGGGAGCCTGGGAGACCTCGGCAGCCAGAGCAAGGGCCTTTCCTCGCTGGTCACCAGGGATCGAGGAAGCTTGGATCCCACCCCATCACTGACCTGCTGGGTTATCCCAGCAGGGGACGTAACTGCTCTGAGCCTTGCTTTCCTCACTTGTAAAACAGGGAGAAAAAACAGTGCATAGGGCCATCGTAAGGAAAAAGCATGCAGGTGCTTAATGTGACAAGCAAGTCGTAAATGCCCAGTATTTATAATCATTAAGGTTTCCCCATTAAAATGCTACATTTGGGCTGGGCGCGGTGGCTCACGCCTGTAATCCTAGCACTCTGGGAGGCCAAGGCGGGCGGATCGCTCAAGGTCAGGAGTTCGAGACCAGCCTGAGCAAGAGCGAGACCCCGTCTCTACTAACAAATAGAAAGAAATGATCTGGACAACTAAAAATATATATATGTAAAACTTAGCCAGGTATGGTGGCGTGCATGCCTGTAGTCCCAGCTACTCGAGAGGCTGAGGCAGGAGGATTGCTTGAGCCCGGGAGTTTGAGGTTGCTGTGAGCTAGGCTGACCCCATGGCACTCTAGCCCAGGCAACAGAGCAAGACTCTGTCTCAAAAAAAAAAAAAAAAAGTGCTACATTTGTCAGTCAACTCTGCCTGGATCTCTTCATGGTTTAAATTTTTAAGAGATCGAGTCTTATGGGTTCGGTCAAGCCTGTGGATTGGTTTGCCCTGGGTGGGGTGACAAGGTTGTGTGTGTGTGCGTGTGTGTGTGTGTGTGTGTGTGTGTCTATGCACCATCAGAGGGGTACACCAGCATATCAGATGTCCGAACATGAACTCTAGCTTCAAATGGCAAAGAGCCTAGTTAAAAAAAGGTGGCCAAAATGTATTAAATAAAATCTTCTGAGGGACATGAAGACAACTGTGGTGCCCACGTTGCTGCCTGCGTGTGTCGTTCCACCTTGTCTCCTTCATTCGGGGTTCCTGGGAGGTGCAATGCACTGAATGTTCATGTCCCCCCAAAATTCACATGTTGAAACCCTAGTCCCAGTGTGATGGTGTTAGGAGGTGGGGCCTTTGGGAGATATTTAGGTCCCAAGGCTGCAGCCCTCATGAATGAGATTAGTGCCCTCATAAGAAGTGGCCTTGCTCTCATTTCTCTGTGTGAGGACACAGCAAGAAGGAGGCCACCTGCAAGCCAGGAGGAAAGCCCTCACCAGAACCGGCCATGCTGGCACCTTGACCCAGGACATGAGCCTCTGAAACTGTGAGAAATAAATGTTTATTCTTTAATCTACCTAGTCTATGGTGATTGCTTATAGCAGCCTGAGCAGACTAAGACAGGAGGGGAACAAAGAGGGCAAGAGAGGGATGGGAGGCATTTTTATTAAAAAGGCTCCATCTATACTGGCGAAGGACAGCCTTTTTGTCATTATGAACCCAGAGTTAATACATAGAAGAGGCTGGTGGGTGGGGTGGGTGTAGGATAGAAAACCAGAGCCAGGAAGGGTTGGGGTGAGTTAGAAGGTGTTTTTAACTTAAATATATACATGTGGCCAAAAACTGAAAACAGCCGAAGATTTGAGAAAGGGTCTTGCTCTGTCACCCAGGCTGGAGTGCAGTGGTGCAAACACAGCTCAGTGCAACCTTGAACTCCTGGCCTCCAGCGATCCTGCCACCTTGGCCAGCCAAAGTGCTGGGATTACAGGTATGAGCCACTGCACCCAGCGTCATGTTTAAGATTTTTAAAGAATGTTCACTACACTGAATTTCTGTATTAAGAGCTTCATCTTTTACATGTGTAATTTACTAAAGGCATGCTATACCCTTGGACTTAGTGAATCTTACTTATGGGAGAACCTAAGCATTTAAAAATCTAAGGTACTACTGCTCACCTGCTCAACATGTGGCAGCTGGCTTAAACTGTGAGCAGAACACCCAGGAGGAAACAAGCAGTCGGGAAATCTAGCCTTTCAGACCCAAACCTGCAAGGTGACTGCAAACATCCCTGGGTATTTTAAGCCTTGTTGTGATTCACATGTTTCAATTCTTTAAGGTGCCATAACTACAAGCCTCTATTTTTTTTAAATTTAGACCTGCCTCCTTTCAGAGAGGTTTTGAGCTTGCCGCTGTGTCCAGTGGGGAAATGGTGAGACGCTTGCAAAAGCTGCAGCAAGTGAAGACGAGGGAGGTCCCAGCAAAGGAGAGGAACAGAGGCCAGGAGAGGTGACCTGCTCATGTCAAAGGCACAGGTGATCATAGTGCCTAGTCCAAGTCCAGGAAATTAATCAGCAATGGGAAAAGGAGTCTAAGTGAATTCAAGGATGTCTGACAATGTGGGCGGAACAGCTGGGTAAGAAATCTGGGTGGACGCATTTCACAGGAAGGTGGTAGGCAGGAGGTGTCTGGTACGGCTCCAAGCCGGGCTCCAGTCTCAGGACCAAAGTGCTAGAAAAAGGGACCTGGCAACAGTCCTAGAAGGAGAAGATCACTAGGCAGGAAATCAGGACCAGACCCACGGCCCAGGAATAGAGTGGAGAAATAGGCAGAGTGTGGGATACCTCAAGTAGCAAGGGATGGTCTGTGGCTATGTCCCTGAACTGACTTATTTCATCTAGACTGCTATTGACTGCAGACAATGAACAGCTTGAAGTTTTATGCAATTACCGAGGGTTTCAGCAATACATGAAGAAAATAACAGATTCGGCTATAGTAACCTAGGCAAGGCGAGCAGCATGACCAGTCCTTAGGGAGGCAGGCGGAAATGCGACCATTCTGCATTTGCCACCTGCTGAGGGGCCCTGACATCCTCCCAGCTGAAGGTTATCAAAGAAACCCCACAAGTCAATAAGCCCCTGATCGGTTAAGCTTCAATTCTGGCTAATCCTTTTGTGAGAAGACTGTGGGGAACAACCTGCCTCTCTGCTGGCAGCAACACATGAGGTAGAAATGCCAACAGGGTGTGTGGACAGTTGGGGGCGGGAATCTGGATCTGCTGGGGACAGAGGGCCTTTTCTATAAAAGAGAACGAGGGATTCAAGTCTTCCCTCTTTCCTCCCGAGATCGGCGCATTTCTTTTTGAAAAAGTTTTATTTTCCTTCTAGTTCATAGAGTATGGAGCATGTTCAGAAAAAAAAAGTTAAGGGTTGATGATGGGGAAGTTCAATTCCACATATTCCGCCCACACACGCACTTCATTGGTTCGGTAGCAACCTGCCTTTGCCTGCTGCCGCCATTCCTCTGAGACAGATGTTTGCAAAACTGTCCCGAGCAATGGGACCCCAAATATAAAATTGCTCTAGTAGAATACTCTCCTGCACTGGTCCCTTGAAGCACATCCGTGGAATGTCACTGGAAAACTGCCACTGGAGGGCATTAGACATCATTTAATTTGCTCCATGATGACTTCTGACCTCAATTCATTTCACACGGGTCACCAGGTTATTCCCATTATCAGCCTCAGACATTTATCGATCTATTTCTAGGTAAGAAAACAGTGCTAGGCTTGTAGATACAAGGCGGTCATTTAAGGGGCTCACAATCTGGTTGGAACGCGTATATAAAAAGATAAATAACAACTACAGTAGGTTCAAATCAGAGTAGCACACTACATCAAAAAGCCACAGCAGCATGGCTCTCAGGGGCAAGTACTTTACGAAAGCAGGGAGGACTCTCCAAAGAAGATGAGCTCAGTACCACAGGGTACAGCACGCTCTGCTGCCCTAAGTCTCACTTCATTTCGGCTAACCATAGGAGTGAACCACATTTGTCATTATTAAAAAATATTTATTAAAGCAATTAGGGTGTATCCAATTCCTACCTCTTAGGGATTATTCCACTTAGTTTGCCCCAAATCTATTTCTACAGACCACAAGCTATAATCTTTTTTCTAAGCTAGTAAATAAAATAACATGAATAACATGCAAATAAAAAATAGAATATGATCATTCATTCATTCAAGAAGCATTAAGCAGCCTTGGCTTTTACCCTGGCTTTACTCAGCTTAGCTGGGCAGGTGACAGAGGCTAGAGCAACTGGGAGCAAAGCAATTAGAAGATGATTTTCACATTACAAAGAGTCCCAAAGGGTTCCTTTAGGGTGCTTCCCTAGAGGATTTAAATATTTAAGTATTGTTTTACAGACCATTAACTCTTGCAGCTGGGGGAGGAGAGCCGGATAGATGTGGGTGGTCAGGGAAAAGCAAAGACTTAAAACTAAGGTGTTAGAAAGCCACTGCTAACAACTGATCAATAATTCCAACACTTGCTTATGTCCTACCATGACATAGGATAGATTGTCCTCAAAGCACTTTCAACTTTTTCTATTTCATCTTAACATCAAATAGGCATTATACGAAACTCTAAAATTGAGGGTTTAAAATTTGATGGGAAATAACATTTTCCAAAATTGAATTTACACAAAATGTTTAAAGAGTTTGTCTGTGGCAAAAGATTAACGAGAGGCAGAGGCACGCCTATAATTTCCAATGTAGCTTCCTTTCTCATGGAGGGTGGGGTGGAGGACAGCGGGATGGTGGTGGTATTGCAGTTATTAAACACATATGGTACTCTCGTACTCTATGTGTAGTGTGAGTGCGTGTACACATGTGTAGTGCATGTAAAATAGTGCGGAAATCCTATGTGTATACTCAGCAATCAGATGAATAGTATTCTCAGCATACAAATGTGAACAAGAGATGGTGTTAGGGGTGTGTAGGAGAGGCAAGAATGTCTACATATTTAATATACATTTATAGTGATAAGGCGCCTACTATGTCCCAGGTCCAGGCTTCTAAGCCTAAGAGAAATGCATAGACAAAGAAGACCCCTCCCTGCCTCCCTGATTTTGCAATCTAGTGCTGTTCCAAAAGACCAGGAACACTATATTTAGTAATTCAGGACAGAATGAGATGAATGCCAAAATAGAAGTCTAAGTGGAGTGGGAGAATGTTAGCTAGTAGTTTGTAAATTTGGGGACCACCTAGACAACTCAGCCCTTGCCCAAGCGAGGCCTGCTGGGAGCAGACTGGTCGCTGCAGAGGTGGGGGTTTCCGGGCAGGCGGGACCCCTCCCGCCAAGTTCTCCTTCCAGGGAGATCGGGCCACTCGAGGGCTCGAGGCTTGGCACGGTCGTCCCGATGGCCCCAGTGGGAGGGTCACGGTTAAGACACCAGCCCCATCGCATTGTTTAAGGCCGGGGCTTCCTCTTTTGGCGGAGGCGGGAGCGGCGAGCAGAGCGGGAAGGGGACGGACGCGGCGGGAGCCTTCGGGATGTCTATTGCTGCCGCTCCTTCCCCTCGCCGGGAGCTTGGGTTTCCCGGGGTGTGTGCGGATTCTCAATAAAAAGGGAAAAGCACGATCCAAGTTAATTTTCCAGCGCCGAGAGGAAATGCTGTTTCCTGCATCGTACAACACTGGTGCCAACAAGACGGACACAGGAGCCCATTGTCCCGCTAACAATGTGGTGATGGGGAAGGAGCCTGAGAAAACAGACCTCAGGGCCGCGTGAGCGTTTGATCCTTCCCCGTAGGGGTGTGTGTGTGTGTCTGTGGCTGCGTGATGTGTGTGTCTGAGTGCGATGTGTCTGAGCAGGCGGGTGGGAGTGTCTGCGTGGGCGTGTCGGTGCGCACGGGCGCGCGTGTCGGTGTGGGTGGGCGCGTGCGTGTGTGTAGGTGTCTGTGGGTGGTGGGTGGGTGTGTTTCTGTGCGTGTGTGTAAGGACGGACGGACTGGGAGAGACAGGGCGCTGCCGCTTTTCGCCCCGCCTCTGCGCCTTTGGCCAGCTCCCAAAAGTCGCAAGAGACCCAGCCCTCTAAAACTTACAAAAGAAAAAAAGAGAAAAGGAAAAGAAAGGGAAAAAGACAGAAAAGAGGAGAAAAGGAAAAAAAAGAAAGGAAAGGAGAAGGGCAGAGGAAAGGAGAATAAAATCGCCCCAAAGTCTTCCCGGAGGCTCGTTTCGAACCCGCGGCTGGCCTGGGGCAAACGCAGACACGAAAGGGCCCCGCGCTTCGCGTTCCCCCGCCCAGCAGAGAGCGGCGGCCGCGGCTCCAGGGCCGGGCTGGGGGGCGGGTGCGAAGCCCCGCGGCGTCGGGGCGGCGGGTGAGAGCAGCCCGGCACGTAGGAGCGTCCCCAGGGCGGCTGACTCGCGGTGACTCGGACGGGAGCGTGTCGTGCGCCCCGATCCGCGCCCGGCCCGAGCTCAGCGCGCGCGCGGGGCCGGGCGGGGGCCGGGAGGCCGGGGGGCGCCGCGCTCCGGGGCGAGGCGACGGCCGGAGGCAACTTCCGCGGGGGCGCAGGGGCAGCGCGCAGCTGCGGGGTCAGTGCACCTGGGCGCCCCGGGGTCAGGGCCCGGCCTGAGGACACGGCGCGGGCCGCAGAGGACGCGGGTTCATCCCGGCGCCCTAACGTCACCTCCCGCCCTGGGCTGGCTCACGTAGCCCCGGGGCTCGGGACGTGAAGTGCCGGCGCAGAGGCTGCTCTGGCCACCGCATGGGCCGGGCGATAAACAATCGCACAGGATACACAACACCCTGGGCTGTCACAGTCCCTCGCAGGAAAAGATAAATAACTTCTGAAAAGCCGCAGCGCAGCTTCCCCGGGCTGAACAAAACCTGAAGTAAACAACAGAACCGAAAAGAGTTCGCGCACGGAGCCTTGCCCTGGAGAAATCAGACTCGGGCTCCTTCCCCTGCGCTCCCCCACCGGCTTGCTCCGGGTGGAAATGAGTGAAACACGACAGACACCTCACACATGCGCGCGCGGCTCAACCTTTGTCCTTTAAAACTATTGGCAATTGTCACGCTCTGGGTAAGAAGCGTGTTTCCTGGGCACTTTCTGGAAGAAACCTTTCTGCAGATGAGGTGGCTTTTCTGGATTCCAGAGGATGCAACTTTTTCCTAAAGATTTGTTCTTTGGGATCACAGCTGGCAGCCACCAAAACCACGCTCACACCTGTGGTTCTGTGTTGATTTCCTAAAGAAAGTCTCCATCACCTGTTGAAACAGAAGGGAGGGGGCAGTCCGTGGCCTGTTAGGGAACCGCAGAGCTCCGAGCCCATGCACCCCCTTCTGTGGAAAAATTGTCTTCCATTAAACTTGGGGGTGGGGGGCACAGCAGGAGGTGAGCGGAGGGCAGGTAAGCCAAGCTTCATCCTCTGTGTTTACAGCATCACAGCTTGAGTTCCGCTCCTCCACCCTGCCACCGTGGAAAAATTGTCTTCCATGAAACCAGTCACTGGTGCCAAAAAGGTTGGAGACCGCTGGCCTAAGTAGTCCAACTTCACACCTGTATTTCCAACAGCCTCTTAGACACCACCCAAATTGCATATGAGATTTATTAATTAAGGGGTAGCCCCCCCCCCAAATCAATTTCCCCTGTATAGGGTACTTACTTTTTACTTTACACACTTATTATTAACCCCCTCACATGGCTGGGTCACTCCAGGAGCTCATTGTCTACTCGTACTAGTCTGTCTTTACAGTAATCTTTAATGCTATGTGAATGCATCTATGTAATGTTCTTTGATTATGGAAAGGGAGTTAAGGACGGGGAGGAGGTGAGGCTGTGGGGTGGTCACTTACTAAACACCATTCCTATCAGACTGATGTCCTCCTCCCTCTTGGACCACTCTGACCCCTAGCTCAGCAGTGACATGCAGACATTTCTCAATGTTCTTCAGGCTTTCTTATGCCAGCCACGTGGGCAAAAGTAGAGACATCTAGGTTAGATGCTGGCACAAGTGGGTGTGTTAGTGACTGATTGGAAGACAGAACCCATAGTGTTCTGATGACAGCACTGATTTAATCCTACAGAAAGCTTCCATTTGTGGTAGACAACCCAGCCATCTCCTTTGGACTGCGAGCCCCTCTAGGAGAGTGGCCCCATTTGATTCATCTTTGTATTCCCAGGACCTGGCGGAGTGCATAGTACATAGTAGGTACTCAACAAATATTCGTTACTGAGCAAAGCTGTTATAGACCTGCGTATAAAATTTGGAGGTGACACAAAGTTGAGATAGTAAACATAATGGATTATAAAGTTAGGGTCACCCAAAGACCTAGCAAATTGTAGCAGTGGGCGAATCTATAATGGGAACATTGAATGTCCTTCTCTCTTGAGTCTCCCAAGATTTGATTCTGCCAGTACACATTGGGGAAGACATGGCTGAGTAGTCAGCCACCCAGATGGCAGCTGAGAGTAAATTCAATGAGAGGAGGCACCAGGGACATCACTCGGAAAAGGTGAATGTGGCCTTAGACTGCTCTGGGCGGGAATCCACCTTGTGTTTTCTAGGCACAGCTCGTTCTGGGTTCAGTAATGAGCTCCCCATTTTAAAGAGGGATTAGACACGACTGTACACATTGAGAGGAGAGAGACCCAATGGAGGAGGAGCTCAATGTCAAGTTGTGTCAGGACTGTCAAAGAAATAGCGATGTTTAGTCTGGAAAAGAGGAGATACTTTAGGAGACATGAGATCTGCTTAGATGTCAGATAAAATAGAAATTGAAATCATGTAGGCTCCCATACACCAAAGACCAATGAACAAAAACTTCAGAGAAACTGACTGGGCTGGAACACACACACACACACACCCTCCATCACCACCACCAAAAATAAGCGTTTCAAATAGTCAAAGTAGTCTCAGGATGGCAGGGCCTGCCAGAGAAGCCTGAAATGAGAGTGACTATGTATAGCTCACACAATTTCTGATGACTGTATCTTTTAATACAGCTGCCTCAGGAGGAAGTGAGATCCCTGAAAGAAATTAAATGACAGTAGAACCTGGATGACCCCTAGCCAGGAACGTAGTAAGATGTGATGCATGCATCCCGTGGTGGGGTGGTGGCAGGGTGTTTAAGATTCCTGTCACCACTGCACATGTGCTATTCTGTTGTCTGCCTACTTCCATCTTGCTGAGGGCTGACTATGCCTTGCTGTAATTTCTTAAACATAATGAGATCATTAAGGTACTTTTATAAAGAAAAGTATGCATCGTGGAAGCAACCAAGAAGTGCACGTTCCAGGCCCCAGCTTACAGATTGGGAAGTTTCAAGATACAGCCACTCATTGCTGATGGCATGGTGTTCACGAAAATTGCAGGTTTGAAATAATTAAGATGCTGATATTTGCAAAAAGCTTTGTCTGGTTGGTGAGGATACAGAACAACTGGAACTCGTTTGTGTTGCTGGTAGGAATGCAAAAGGACACAGCCATTTTTGAAAACAATTTGACAGTTTCTTATAAATTTAAACATACACTTTCCAAATGACTCAGCCATCCCACCCCTAGGTACTTATCCATGAGAAATGGAAACTTACGTCCGCACAAAGACCTATACACAGATGTTTGCAGCAGCCTTGTTCATAATGCTGAAAACTGGAAAGAATTCAAAGGTGTGTCAACTAGCGAGTGGCTAAGTAAACTGTGGTACCTCTATACGGTGGAGTACTACTCAACAATACGAAGGAATGTATTAGCGATACAGGTGAGGATATGGGTGACACTTAAATGCATTATGCTTTGTGAAAGAAGCCAGACACAAAAGCTACATACTTTTCATACTTTTATGATTTTATTTATATGACATATAGAGAAAACAGAACTATAGGTACAAAAATCAGATTAGTGGTTGCCAGGGACTGGCAGTGCTTGAGTGCGAAAGGATCCAAGGGGTGATGGAAATATTCCATATCCTGGTGGTGGTGGTTATATGACAATATACATCTGTCAAACTCATAAAACTGCACACCTAAAAGGGTGAATTTTACTGTGTGTAAATTATGCCTCAATGAAACTGATGGTCCTCATTACTTAATAGTTGTGTTCTGGTGACTTGCATAGAGTTGGTATAGTTGAATGAACGAACGGGTCTGTGTGGAAGTTCGTTTTGAATTAAGTCAAATTATAGAGAAATGAACTGGACGAGTGTAAGTGCTCTGCTGCTCTCGAAGGCGCTGTGCTCCCTGTGTGAGCAACTCACCCTTCCCTCCACGATCCCTCATCCCTCATGACTTGGAGGTGGCGTGGGAGGGCATTCTCATGCCTGGAGGAAGCAGCGCCTTCATACCAAGCTGGCTTTCTGAGAAAGTCTTATTCATCCTGGAACTGCATCTCAACTCCGGAAACTCCCTGCAGCCAACCTAATATTGAAAACTGCAGACATCGCTGGGAGGGTCTGCGTGGGCCAGGGCTGGCTGGGGTTGCTGCGTGAATGCCCATCAAGGTCTGCAGAGGATTCTAAAAATGAAAGTGCCACCCCAAAGACTCATATTTCCTTATAATTCTCTAATCTAGCAACTGTCTTTTTAAATTGATTATATAAGAGAAAGATCATAAAGACACTCCCCTTCCAAATTTAAATAATTTACTGCCACTAATTGTTAGAATAATATAGCTGGCTTTAGGCAAATATGAAAATATGCCAATTTGTATTTATAGAGCAGTTACTTTACTTTTTTGTCAAATGACTTTTTTCCTTTTTTTCCAAATAATTTATCAGTGGATTCTTTTTTCTTTCTTTCTTTCTTTTTTACCATCATAACCATTTTTAAGTGTATAGTTCTGTAATGTTAAATATATTCACATTGCTGTGCAAACAATCTCTAGAACTTTTTCATCTTGCAAAACTGAAACTCTATGCTCATTAAATACCAACTCTTCATTCCTCCCTCCCACCAGCAGGTAATCACCGTTCTACTTTCTGTCCATGATTTTGACTACTCTAGGGACCTCATGTGTGTGGAATCATAGAGTATTTGTGTTCTTGTGACTGGCTTAATTTACTTGACATAATATCCTCAAGCCTCATCCATGTCGTAGCAGGTGTTAGAATTTCCTTCACTTTTAAGGCTGAATAATATTCTATTGTATGTATGTAACACATTTATCTATTCATCTGTTGATGGGCACTTGGGTTGTTTCCATCTTTTTGGCTAGTGTGAATAATACTGCTATGAACCATGGATATACAAACGTCCCTTCAAGATATGGCTTTTAATTCTTTTGGGTAAATACCTAGAAGGGCAATTGCTGGATCATATGGTAATTCTGTTTTTAATTGTTTGAGAAATCACCATACTGTTTTCCATAATGGCTGCACCATTTTATATTCCCATCCACAAAACGATTCCAATTTCTCTACATCCTTGACAATGTTTGTTATTTCATTTATTTACTGTTCGATAGTAGCCATCCTGATGGGTGTGAGGAGGTATCTCATTGCTCGGTTGATTTGCATTTCCCTGTTGATTAGTGATGTTGAGCGTCTTTTCATGTCCTTAGTGGCCACTTGTATATCTTTTTTGAAGAAATATCTATTGAAGTTCTTGGCCCAATTTTTAATTGGGTTGTTTGTTTTCTTGTTATTATTGAGTTACAGATGTTCTTTATATATTTGGATGTTAACTCCTTAGCAGATGTATGATTTGCAAATATTTTCTTCCATTCTGTGGGTTGAATCATGGTATTTTTTTAAGCAACAATATCCTCTAGTGCAGAAGCCTGTACCCCTTTTTAAATCAAAAGTTTCTGCTACTGGTTTCATGATCCATGGCTTCACTCTCCCCTGGGTCTCCTACTTTTTCTCAGCCCCTTTTCTTTCTTACCTGGTACCCTCCTTGAACAACTGTAGTTGTGACCTCGACTTTGATAGTGATGACTCCCAGATTGAGAGCCCCAGCCTTGCTCAGACCCAGATACGTATGTGCCTTCTAGACTTGTGCATGGGGGAGCTCACAGCCCTTCAAACTCACTGTATCCAAATCTTACCTGGTCCTTTCCCCCTCTAAACTTGTACTCCTTGCTCCTGTCTTTGTATCTGCCAAAGCCAGAAACCTGCCAGTCCACCTCTGCCTCAACCCCCACGTTCTCTCAGTCACTTATCTCCGTTAATGCTATTTGCTGGCTAGCTATCAGATTCATTGATTCTTCTTTTCATTCCGGCTTGACCCAGTCTTGCTTTGGAAAGTCATATTCAGAGCATCTTGGGGCTTCTCACTACACACAAATGCGCACACTCACACTCACACACACAGACACAAACAATGTGCATGTAGGATACTCCACCCCCGTGTAGTGCAATTGCTGAGAGCTCCCCCCGCAGGTTGGACAAGGACACCATAGAACATGTGAGTGGGTCAGGAGAGGAGGGTAATTTTGCACCACAGGAGACATTTGGCACTGTTTAGAAATCGGGGTGGTGGTGGTGGTGCTACCAGCAGCCTGTGGGTAGAGGGCAGGGATGCTCTACATCCAGGCCAGCTCCCCCAGCAAAGATCCAGCCAGCCCCCAAAGTGCTGAGGTTGAGAAATCCTAAGACGACATTGAGCCTTTGGTTCCCCACCCAGATCCCTCCTACTTGAGGAGGAGCCACTTCAGCATCTGCGAGGTTACCTGACCCTCCCTTTCCCCCACCGAGTCCCCCTCAGCCAATGTTGTCCCTCAGAGAGGGACAACTCAATGGTACCTTCATGTTCCAGAACATCTGGGGTTGGGCTGAGGCTGGACATGCAATGAACTAAATGTTTGTGTCCCTCCAAAATAGATCTGTTGAAACCCTAATCCCAAGGTGATGGTGTTAGGAGGTGGGGCCTTTGGGAGGGAATTTGGTCAGAGGGTGGAGCCCTCACGAATGGGATTAGTGCCCTCTTCAAAAGAGGCCAGAGAGCCAGCCAGCTTTCCTTCTGCTGTGTGAGGATGCAGGGAGAAGGTCCTCTGCAAGCCAGGAAGGGGCCCCTCAACTGAACCAGGCATGCTGGCCTTCTGATCTCAAACTTCCAACCTCTGAACTGTGAGAAACAAATGTCTGTTGCTTATCCACCCAGTCTGTGGCAATTTGTTATAGCAGCCAGAGCTGACCAAGACACCACATCTTCCTTAGCTGCTGCCCTTCTCTTTCCTGTGCCCCCCAAATACCACTTGTGCAAGAATCTCCCTGCCAGCTCTGCTTCCAGGAACCCTGACCCAAGACCCAGGCCATGGCTGACATTTGTCAGTGGGCAGAGAGCAGATCACAGAAAGATGGACCAAACGCTGCCAAGCCCTGGCAGCTGTTGGGAGCTGGGCTCACTCCTGAGAGCTTTTCTGCCAGTGACCGCTGGCCCCATGGGGCTGAGCCAAGCCCTGACCAACCCAGTGCCACGAAGGGCAGCTCCTGCGGAAGCTGATTTAACAACACACTGTGATCAGCTAAACCAGTGGAACGGTATTAAATCCTTCTAGTAAATGTCAGCGTTAGTGAGGGTGAGTTACAGCTTTCAGTTTTAGACAACAAAGATTAACCCATGGAGATAACCCCGACTGCTCTCTGTCCTTCAGTGCACCAATCCCCTGCCTCCTGTCTTCCAGATCTACGTGGCAGCCACGGCCGTCCGAATGCAAGTCAGATCCAAGCCTGACCCTGCACCCGATTCTTTAAGGCTCCCCGTCGGCCATGGGTGAAAGGCAACTACCCATTGCATGACAGAGGCTCTTGGGATCCAGCCCTTACCTGCCTTTTTGGCATGTCTCTTGCCACTCTCCCATTGTATACATCTAGCTCTTGAAAACACAGACCTACTTACGGTTCCCCAAACATTCTCCCTTCTGAACATGCCGGTCCCCTTGCCTTTCCTGTTGACACTTGGCAATCTCCTACTCACCCTTCAAGTTCGAGATGTACAGGCTGCTTCCCTCACAGGCTGACTTCGGGGATCCTTCCTCTTGGTTCTAACCACAGCTTGTTCACCCCACCCCAGGAGCAGCTCTCATTCTACCATGATTGTTTATTTGCATTGTCTTCCCTGTAATCCAAATTCCTTTAGCTCAGGAACTCTCTCTGTTTATTTTATATCCTAGTACCTAATAAGAACTTGGGGTGCGCTGGAGTATATTTAGTGCTTAAGGAAGTAGATTCTGGGGTTGGGCTGCCTATGTTCCCAGCTTTCTCTCTTGCTCTCCTGAGACCTTGGACAAGGTGGTTGGCTTTCCATGATTCTGTTTCATTATCTGTAAAATAGGGATAATGATGTTAGCTTCTTCTCAAGTTATTGTGAGGATTAAGAAGCGTATCCAGGTAAATGCAGAGTGTCTGCACAGGAAGATAAGGACTGGATTATAAAGCAAACTCCTGGAACATGGTAAGCACCCGATAAATGTTGATGGCTATAAATGTTCACTGCATATTTTTATCCTGACTATTAATCAAAGACTGCCCTCAAAGAATTGTTGAATAAACAACAAATACAAAGAAGTGCTGCTTTACCAAGCAGACAGTAAGTTTAAGAGACTTATTTACTTACTTTAGAAAGAGGAGACGTGCTGTTTACCTAATCCGCCCATCTTCACTCTACCAGACCCTCGGCCTGCTGGGCTATTCTGGGAAGATGGTATTTGAGATAAGATGAGATGAAGTCAGCAGGAAGTGGAAGAGAATGTGTCCCTGGACAGAGGGTGGAGCTTGTGCAAAGGCCCTGAGGCAAAACCAAAAATCAAACAAACCCCCTACCCCCCACTACTTCCTCTAACCCCACCAACTCACCAGAAAAATAGCGAGTGTTCCCGGGACGGAGAGGAAGCTGGTGTATCTGATGCTTGCAAAGTTAGAGGGAAAGAAGGATGGATGACTTAGAGAGAAAAGGCCAGGCCACACAGAACCTTGTAGGAAAGGCATGTGGATCTTATCTGAGGTGGAAGGGGAAGGTTTCAGGCAGTGTAATAAGATGATCTGTCTTGTTTTAAAAAAGATTGTCTGACTCTGGAGTCTTTCATGTCAATAGGTAAACTTCTATAAATTCAAAAGAAAAGTTATTGACAATTTTAAGGAGAAAAATGACTTTTCCATGTATCTTTGAAATTGTTAAAAGCCACTTGAATTTCTAGGCCTGTATAGGAAGAGTTAAGAGAGGTAGCTGATTTATTTTAAAAAGCAAATTTATTAAAGTCCATAGGTATATTAAACCTTTGTAAGATTTTAATTTTCTTTTTATACCATAGCAAAGAATATTCGAATATTAGTTGAGTAATTTTTTTGATTAGATAATTTCAGGCAGATCTTATATTAAGAAACTTTATTTTAATAGCTACTATGCAAAAGACTTTAATGATCATTTGAAAGGATTTTGTTAAGCCTTGAATTGTGAAATCCTGCTTGCATATATTGCTGTTTTTAAAATGATACCTACTACTCCAAAGCTTAAGTTAATGTAATGGAAATAATTTCTTTAAATGAAAGGGAATAAAATGGGGCCTATGCGAATTCCATACATTTAAAAGATGAATAATTTCTACCAAATGGATAACATTTTTCTGTTACACTTTCTCACTTGAAATCTTATATGAACTTGTTCATTTCTACGTAATTTAAAACACTGTTTTATTTGCAGCTTATTTTATATAGTTTTGCAACTGGCAATATCAACAGTGAAATAATTACTTTCTATATATCCTTCAAGTTGTTAAAAGTGATTTTGATTTCCAGCATTTTCCTTTGTGAAAGTTGCCTCTGGCTGTTTTTTAGCGACTGTATTAAGCGAGGCAGCAGTGAGGTGTAGAAGACCAGGAAGGAGGTCACTGTGAGAGTCGGGGCAGGAGGAACTCAGATGATGTGTGCAGCCCTGTAGAGAAGTGGAGGGGTGGAGACAACGGGGCCCTGCTGATGCAGTGGATGTGGGGTGAGGATGAGGGAGCAATCCCAGAGGGTGCCCTGATTCCAGCTCGAGCACGCAATTGAATGGTGCCACCGGTTATGGGGATGGGGAAGCTGGGGAGAGGAACTGGTCTGCCAGCGGTGAAGGAATCAACAGTTCCACTTTGGACATGCTACATTTAAAGCTAAGCATGGGCTGGGCGTGGTGGCTCATGCTTGTCATCCTAGCACTTTGGAAGGCCAAGGCGGGAGGATCACTTGACGCCAGGAATTTGACATCAGCCTAGGGTGATAGTAAGACCCTGTCTCTACAAAAAATAGAAAAATTAGCTGAGCATGGTGGTGCACACCTGTAGTCCCAGCCACTTGGGAGGCTGAGGAAGGAGGATCACTTGAGCCCAGGAGTTTGAGGCTGCAGTGAGCTATGATGATGCCACTGTACTCCAACCCCGGGTGACAGAGGGAGACCCTGTCTCCAAAAAAAAAAAAAAAATTTAAAAGCCAGATACAACCAAGTGTGTAGATACATATATGGAAAAGCAAAGCATGCCTTTACATGGAGTTGTCAAGTAGGCAGTTAGATGACAGGTCGGAGAGAATTGGGGCACATTTGGAGGAATCTTTAGCATGAGTCACGAGACAGGACAAGGCCACCAGGAAGAGAGTGCAGGGAAGAGAGCAGAGAAGGAAACAGAGGCCAGAGCCAGCCATCGAAAGGTGACCTTTAGAAGCCATGCAGCCGTGTGAGGAGGCAGAGCGAAGTCTGTGACAGATGCTGGGGAGGAAGGAGCTAAGCCAGGAAGCTGGGTGTGCAGGGCGGTAGGGGAGTGTGCTGCAGAGCGAGGGGTGGGTGAGGTAGGTGGAGGGCGAGGGTGGAGGAAGGCGGAGAGGGACAGTGTGCTGGTGGGATTTGCACTGCGCAGGTGTTGGGGGCTTGGACGAGAGTAGTTTGGGGGAATCTGAGGACTGCGGCTGCACTGGAGTGGGGGTGAGGGGCGGATGGGGGGAGTCGGCACCACCGGCAGCCCTTGAGCGGTTAGCTTTGAGGTGGGCGGTAGCGGAGAGGGGCGCGGGGCAGCGGGAGGTGAGGCACGGGGCGGCGGTGGGCTGGTAAATGTTTAGCCACCCACCTCTGGAAAGCCAAAGCCTTCGTTTGTGGTAAAATAAACACTCTCACCACAGCCCAAGTCAAGCCACCAACGTGATGCAAAATTCCTGACAATTCGGCAGTCAGCTCTGGGGAGCCAGCACGCCCCAGCTCCGGCACCCGTGGCGCTGGGAGGCTCCTGCTGTCCGTGCGGACCACAGCACGTCAGAGCAGGGGACACGGACCTGCGCGCAAGGAGGCGGCGCTGTTTCAGGACAGGGGGCGCAGGCAAGGGAGCGGGGACAGGAGGGAGCAAGGGGCCAGCGCTAGTAGGTGTGTCGATTTGGGGGTGGGCAGAGAGAGGGGAGTGCCCTTCCATGTCTGTCTTCTCAGTGGAAGAGGAGAAAGGCCCCAGCTGCAGGAGGGCGGGGAGGGATGTGGTGTGGATGGAGGATGGTCCAGGCGGTGTGAACAGGAGCCAGAGAGGGGCAGGAAGGCGTGGGTGTGCGTGGAGGGCTGCTGGGATCACAGATCGGGGAACATGATGACACAGTCCAGGGTGTGACCTGCCTGTGGGTGGCTGCTGTCCACACGAGTAGTCAAGGGCCTGAGAGGCCAGGGTGGTGGACGTGTCACCCCCCTGCACATTGAAGTAGCTAAAAATGCTGCAGGAGTTGTGGTGGAAGAAGCGTGTGTACGCGCGCGCGTGTGTGCGTGTGTTTGTGTGTGTGTGTGTGTGCGTGTGTGTGCGTGTGCTCGAGCGTGTGGGCAGTGGGGGGAGTTCTGGAAGTCTGTGCGTGACAGTTATTAGGAGGTGGCATGCAGTGGTGTGAGCCTCAAAAAGCAGTGGTCTGTGCAATAAGGAGAAAGAGACAGGGTCTACAAGTGACAATGGCAACTTCTGTTTCTGGTCCTGGGCTCCAAGGGTGTGTGTTTGAGAGACAAACAGGCCCCGTTGCACAGCAGTGTGGAGGTGTAACCCTAGGTGACCAGAGAGGCCTGTATTTCTGGGACAGTGACTGTAGCAAGGACGGCTCTGAGGCATGTGACCTTGTTTGGATACAACACATTCCACACCACTGTGCCTCCAGCACTGTCAACAAGATGTCAGACTCGAGACCCTGTGAGACATTACCTGATTTGACCTCCAAGCAGGCTGCGCATCTGTCAGGCATCATTTGGCACCCCAGATCACCAAGCCCTTCATTCCTTCAATCCGAATCTCCTGGATTCTGGTTCAGATTTCCGGCATCTGATTTGGGTATCTTGGCCTATGATATTCTTGCCTCCAAGGGTTTGTCTCCCTGCAATGAAATTTCGAATTTCTTTTGTACATCCTCTTTTGTTTTCTTCTCCTAGCTGTGTGTTTGTGATCTGTAAAATAGTTCCTTTTGTAGGATTCATTTTCCCATAGTTGTCAGACTGTCAACCTAAAACATATTTCCAAGGGTGTTTTCTTTGATTACTCAAATTTCTCTCCTGAACACGAGAGAGGTTCAAAAAATTAGCCATAGACCAATCTGATCTCCTTAGTTCCTGCAGGAGTATTAGGAGTTTTAGTAGTGTTCCTGCCTTTGTCTTTAGGTCCTTCGCAAAAGTGCCAGAGGGAATACACTGACCACATGTATCTTTCTGTGGCACTTAGGTCTTAGCCATCGACCAAACGTGGTAATGTGATTTGTTCTGTCACATTAACACAATGGATAGATAGCTTCCAACTCCTATTTCAGAAGAAAAGCACCACATTATGTTGAACACACAAGATTTCAAATGTTCAGTTTTATAACTTGG
Organism: Indri indri; assembly: GCA_004363605.1. Taxonomy (NCBI): domain Eukaryota; kingdom Metazoa; phylum Chordata; class Mammalia; order Primates; family Indriidae; genus Indri; species Indri indri. Next base: position 10,140 of record RJWJ010007936.1, on the reverse strand, counting down.
AACTTTCCATCTTTAGAACCCAACCTCTGGAAATAAGAGAAATGCTATCTTGGCCTTCTGTTTTTTAGGGTGGTGGCCTTCAGTAGTGATAGTACAAATGAGAAATTCAACAAGGGTACAGGAACTGCTGATCAGAAGTGTGAGTCAGAGTTAATTTTGTCCGGTTGTTGTTAGCATTAACATCTCGTTCTGTATTCTCTAAACAAAGTGAGCCCTCTGATGAAATTTTTCATGTGCTTAGAATAAAAAAAAACATGAACAAAAAAGCAGAAGAACATCAGGCTCCCAACCATTCTGTAAAACATGTCAAACAATTGGAGCATGATAATAATTTTAAATAACATGTCCATTAGCAGAGCTACTGCTCAGCCCCACAAACTATATTCGGAAGCCTGGAAGAGCCTGCAAGGTAAGGTATTTCTGACTGCAGAAGACAAGGATCCTTCTTGTTTTGATATTGACTGCAATCCACAATCTAAGCCTGTTTCGACGATCCTTTTATTCTGCTCATATTTACTGACTGTCTGATATATACGAAGTCTCATTAAGTCCTGGGGGGAAGCATTAATCGATGTGAATAAATAGCAGTAATGCAAAGCACATGTGGTAAGAGATAAGAGGAAGCCCCAAACGCTCTGACAGTTTAAAGAAAGGAGCATTACTTCTTGCAAGGGAATGAGAGAAGGAATCCAGGAAGTGAAATTTGAATGGTGTGTCAAAGGAACGGTGAGTGTGAAACAGAAGGGAGAGAGAACAGCAAGAACAGTCAAGGCAGGGGCATTGGTGACAGCAAAGTTGTGTTGCATGTTTGGGGAATGCCAAGTAGCTGGGTTTGGGGGGAACACAGGACACAAAAAGAATAGAAAATTAGTTTGTGTCCAGACTCATGTGGATACCCGACGAGGAAGCATGGTCTCCATGGGAAAGGCTCCGGGGAGCCATTGAAAGCTGACAGCTCTGCTCTGGGAAGTTGACGCTCCCCACACATGCAGGGAGGTTTGGAGAAATGGGGAGACCGAGGCAGAGCTGTCAGCTAAGGCACTATATGTGTCCCATGTTCAAGATCTTTACTGTTATTGTTTCGCTATTATTGTTATTATTTTCACAAATTTATGGCATGCCTACCACATGCCAGGCATTATTCTAGGCCTGGGACCGAGACACACGGTAGTGGAGTGAGTACGTGTGCTCATTGGAGGGGACAGACAAGAGACAAGGGTAAGGGGACACTCCAGGTTTAATACTGCTGGTAAGAAAATAAAACAGGACACTTTTCTTTCGGGAATAGAGTAGGGTGGGTCATTTGGAACAGCCCTCCACTGAAGACAACTAAAATTGCTCGGTAAAATACATTTTTAAAAAACCTTGAAAGCTCAGGTACAACAGTAAGCAATTGACCAGGTCGAAATCTGTAGGGAGGAACCCAGAGAGTTGAGTGAGCAAGGAGGCTGCTTTTGCCCTGAGCACAAATCCAACCCAGAAGAACCTGAATTTGGGATTTGGGAGGGTTAGGAGGGTAGGAGGGAAAATCTTAGCTCTCCCTCCTCATATTGGGGAACTGATAATAAATACGACATCCTCATCACAGCAAGTTGGAACTAAAAAGAGCTGCCCTGTCAGTGGTAGGCTCAACCTGAAGTTAACCTCCACCCCTAGGATTTGAAATCTCATCTTTGCTAACACCCTGGAGGAATAAGGCCCTTTTCAGATACACAATTAACTTGTTCTGGAAAATTATCCCAAACCATGAAGATCGCTGAGACTATCTGAAATGAACTACCAAAGTTTCAGTTATTCAAATTCTCCTGTCGTTCTGGGTGCTTTGTGCACAGACAGAAGAAAATCAGTTGGAAAATAACTCTTCTTTGGCATGAACAGGCGAACAAAGGACACTGCGTCCCCTCTCTGTCCCCAGGGAAGTTTGCAGCAGTCATGGAATTAGGTAGTGGGGAGATGAACACCTGATGTTTACATGACATGACAGCCAATGCCAGAAGGTGAAACCCGCAGCCACGTGGCTTTGCTGTCTTAAACGGACGTCCTTGGCGGTAGGTAATATAGTCCTCAAAAACCAAGGGCACCTTCCTTCTCAGCACGGTTACCTACGAGGGGGTGTGCACACAGCTCATCATGTGCAGTGGCCGGGCTGGAGCCAGGGCCTTCATTCTGGCCGCGGGACAAATGCCTCCACACTCACTGGTGGCAGAACGCCAGCACAGGCACAGAGAATCAGGAGTCTTGACTGCTAACTTTCCACTGGCTGGCTGCTGATTACTTAATGAAACAGAGGGGAAAAGAAAATTCATACAAATGTTTATATTATTATTAATACACATATTCACACTATTTTCTTTCTTTCCTTTTGTTTTGTTTTATTTTCTTTTTTGAGACAGGGTGTCATTCCATCACCAAGGCTAGACTGTAGTGGCATCATCATAGGTCACTGAAGCCTCAAATTCCTGGGCTCAAGCGATCCTCCTGTCTCAGCTTCCCGAGTAGCTGGGACTACAGGTGCATGCCACCAAGCCCAGCTAATTTTTCTGCAGACAGGGTCTCACTATGTGGCCAAGGCTGATCTTGAACTCCTGGCCTCAAGCAGTCCTCCTGCCTCAGCCTCCCAAAGTGCTGGGATGGTAGGCGTGAGCCACTGTGCCCAGCCCCACACTATTTTCTTAATTTAATCTTTCCCATTTGTGACTAGATCAAAGGAGGTTTTTCTTTTTTTAAAAAAACCAACCTACCTCTTAAACAATGGCACAATTGATAGTCACCTGTTAGATATTTTATATTTGCTAAGTTTTCCAAAAATCCCTGCAAGGTAAATACCATTTGGCCCACGGTATAAAAGAAACTGCGGCTCAGTGAGAAAAAATGAGCTTGGTGTGATCCTTTCCTAATAGTATCCTCACCCATCTCCCCTCCTGGCTGTGAGCTCCAAGGGTTAGAACTACAATAGACTTGTTTACACCTGAATACAAGCAAGCTAGGTGTTCAGTAAACTTTGGTTCAGTAAACTTTGGTTGAATGAAAGAAAGAATGGAAGAACAAATGAAGAAAAGAAAAGAGACCAAAGAAACAAATTGTTTGTGGAAGAGATATTTTGGGAAAGTCCTTAAGGTGGGAAAATGGCCTGGTACCATCCCTGGGGTTCTTACATTAGCATTTCTAGGAAGTTGTAAGTGGTTGATAACAGGCATATCTCAAATCTGATAAGAGCAGCTGGTAACTCATCATTTCATAGAACAGAAGTTGCTTTAAGATTGAAGACCTCCTGCAGGGAGGTGGCAAGGCACGTTCTGATTACTTTAATCAATGTCACACCCCCCACACACATCTGGTGAAAGTACCATATGGTTCAGTGTTCTGCGTTTTAAATAAACCATGTATTTAGAGTATTATTGCTGTTGTTGTATTTTCTGTTGTTTTCCCCCTAGAGAAAGAGAGCAGCAACATTTTTTGGTCTGTCCCCGCTCCTACCTTCCACCAGCTCATCAAACCTAAAAAGGGGATGAGGCTTTCATTCTACCTACAGTGGGGTTGGGTTCCCAAAGGAGCATGTAAGGCCAAACTGATATACAGTTGAAATTGCACTAGAAAAACCTTTTTAAGTTGCCTATAAATTATAGTACTCTATTTTCTCTTAGTCTAATAGCCAATTTTGCCTCCGAGATTGGAGGGGTTTACTGTGTCTCCAGCTACCACCAGATAAAGCAGTTACCTTGTGCTTGGGCAGTGCATTCATTATTGGAGGGCCACAGCAAGCAGGAATCAGCGGCTCCAGGTTTCTCTCCCTCACCCCAAGGGGTCACTCAGGGACAGCCAGCATCACCCAGGACTCTGAGTTTGTTTTTTTTTCCTCTCTCTCTCTCCTTGAGCAAATAAATGTTGTGACTCCACCAAATTAAGCCTTTCTCAGAAGCCAATTCACTGTGCTCAGGTCATGAGACACAAAGAAAACCCTCTCTTCTCAGCCTAGTGAGGTTCACAGCCATGAACCCAAAATTACGCTATGACAAGATGACGGAGGTGGCAACAGCTAGCTGAATAGGGGCGCTAGGAAGACTGCACAGAGGAGGTGATGTCTGACCTGGGTCTCAAGGGTTGAACGTGAGTTCATAGACCCAGAAGAGGAGGAAGACTTGTAGAGGGACGGCATCTCCCTGTTATAGCAAGAGGTGGAGGGGATGATGAGGTGGGCAGAAGATGCAGTTGGAGAATAAGCTTTTCCTTTGTTCTGGCATATTCTATGAGAAAAGTAGTGTAAGGCGTAAACATTCCATTCCGCCCTGTGCACCAGCCAGAGGATGGAATAGTCCCGAGTCTCCATCACCTCTTCTATGCAACAGACTCCCATGCATCAAGGAAAAAGACCAAATTAAAGGTGTCTTCTCCAGACCTGCCTCCCAGTGGAGCCACCTCTGGGCAGGTTGGCCTGGCAGAGTCAGTCTCATGACACCGCCCATGCTTTTGTATGATCACTTCCCCTTTCCAGCGACCTTGCTTGGGGGTAAGAAGCACAGCAGTGGTCTTGACCTTTGAAAACACAGTAGGCCTCCATTTCTACCAGTCCTACCTTCGGGGGATGCCCCTTCACACCCAGACCCCAGCGACTGACTCTGCGTAGCGGGACAAATTGATGCTCTGTACAATTCATGATGTGGGAAAGTCTTAAATAATCTAGGCTAATGTGTGATCTCCAACTAGTAGTGATTTGGCAAGATCCCAGGAGGAAAAGAAAATTTGTATTCCAAGTTAAGGCTAATTGTTCCCCTGTTATTATGTACTTCCCTATTACATGAGCAGCGAGCGTGCTTGAGGCAAGATACAGCATAAGTTAAAGTGACTGTTATGACAAAGAAGGCTTGGTCCATTCACAGGAAAGGGGAGAGCCAAGGTTTGACAAAGAGAAAGGAGTAATCAGCTGGAAAGCTATTTTCTAGTTCTAAGTACGTTCCAGAAAACTCAAATACCACTTCCTGCAAAATTAACCCATTCCTTTTCTTAATACTCACAGTTGAACCTGGTGAAAAATCAGTTGATGTAAACAATTTTCTCTTAGAGGCAGATTTTTAAATTCCCAGGAAGAGTATCTGAGAATGTTAAATCTTTGGGAAATACACAGAAAGAGTAGGGGAAGACTAAGCCCAATGCCACCCGCTCCTCACAGTTTCCAAACAAGGCCCAGGGAGAGATTTCAAAGTAAAGTGTTCACAACATCTGGTTGTTACTCGAAATATAATTAGAAATGTATCTTAATATATAAGGAATTTTGAAGCTAAGAGGAAGTGCATTTCTGGGTGACCAAATGTTTTGGATGATGTCATCATCGTGGCATGAAGAGGAATGCCGAGACTCTTTGGCAATGTTTTGGGAGATGTTTCTCCTTGTGTTGTTTGATTATTCCCAGGAAAAGTTATTTACAAATGAAATAAGAAGAAAAAGAAGATTTTTCTCAAACGTAATTAGAAATCGAAGGGTTCCTAAACTTAAAGGGCATGAAGAGAAAAAACAGTTGCTAAGATACGGTTTCAAAATGCTAATCAATTATCAGACAAATGTTTCGCTACTTTTTCTTTCCATTCGCTGCCCTTTCCCACTCCTGTTTGTTTTTCTTCTGTCCATTTTCCACTCTGGGAGTAATAAAGAAAGAGGAATATGTACTTGATTAGTGAACCCCCAAAAAGTAAATACATGGCCACTGCCTGGCCCCCTGCCGCAGCTCACCCACCTGTCTCTCCTTGGCTGGATTTCAATGCTGACACCCAGACCTATGACATTAGAATCCCTGAGGGTTGGACCAAAGCATCAGTGTTTTAAAAACTGCCCAGGCTGCGCTGATGTGCAGCTGAGATTGAGAACCACTGTCCTAAATCACACGATGTCATGACTGAGAGACTCCCTGGAGATGCCAGGCCTTTGTAAATCACAGACCAGGAACATTTCAAAAAGCACTTGGGGGACCAATATATATTTCGGTTTGTCAAGATATTAAAAACAACAATGACTATATACTATCATGATCATTTGATGAAATAAAGAACATTTTAATATCAAAATAGCACAAAGGACATAATTTTCTAGGTAGTAGTAAAAATACCACATATGTATAATGTGTATATACATACACATACCTATGTGTGTGTATGTCTGTATGCATATATTAATACATACATATAATATGTATATATACCTATATTTTTCTTTTTTAAAAAACTGTGATAACATATATGTAACAAAATTTACCATCTTAATTATTTTTAAGTATACAGTTCACTGGCAGTAAGTACATTTACATTGCTGTTCAACCATTACCACCATCCATCTCTACAACTTTTTCATCTTGCAAAATTGCAACCGTGTACCCATTATACAAAACTCCCCCTCCCCACCTCTTCCCAGCCCCTGGCAGCCACCCTTCTACTTTCTGTCTCCATGAATTTGGCTACTCTGGGTACCTCCTAGAAGTGGAATTGTGCAATATTTGTCCTTTTGTGTCTGGTTTATTTTACTTAGCATGATATCCTCAAGGTTCATCCATGTTGTAGTATATGTCAGGATTTTATTCCTTTTTATAGCTAAGTGATATTGCATCACATGGAGAGACCACGTTTTGTTCATCCATTCTCATGTGTCGTTGTGGTATCTCCTTGAGGCTCTGGTTTGCATTTCCCTAACGATTAGTGCTGCTGAGCATCTTTCCGTGTGCTTGTTTGCCATTTGTATATCTTCTTTGGAGAAATGTCTATTGATGTCTTTTGTCCATTTTTTAACTGGGTCATTTGTTTTTTTGTTTTTGAGTTGTAGAAAGCACAGATTCTTGGATAACAGACCAGGTAACAGTGTATTCAATCACCAGCAAACAGGCCTCCTTTCAAGTCCAAGGGTTTTAAGTATCACTTGCATTGATTTGTGTCTGGAATAGTCTAATCTCGTTTCATCACCTGGATGATCACTGAGTGTTTCTGTCCAAGGATGTGCAGGCAAATGGTGCAGCAGCTGTTTATAAACAGGAAATCCAGAGAGGAGAGAGAGTTGGAAATCTGGCAGCAGGTCTCGGTTTGAATCTCTAATGTCTGTTTGGGCACAGGGCCTGAAATAGTGGAACCAACCCAGGATTTCCATGTTCTAATTATCTTCCGACCACTGTTGGGCAGAGCTCCATTTGGCCTACCTTGCTGACACTTCTCCCCAGGCTGTACTATCTTGAGGGAACATAGGGTGGCTGCCTGCATCATATCCCATGGAATATAAAAATAAAGCAGCTCTGCTTTACTTGGAGGGAATTTCAGCTTTCTTAAGCATCCCTCAAGTTCTTCCAAATGGTTCTGAGAATCTCAAGAAAAGGGGTACCTCTTGTATGCTGTAGGAACTTGTGCTCTTGAGTTGTGTGGCTTCAGCTCTGCTCCTCTACCACTCCTGATTTCTAGAGCGACATGTCTTCTGGGCGCTGCCTACCAGAGCTTCCACCGTGGCCACCGATGCCCACCAGTGCCTGCGGGGTAGCTACGGATACTGGCCGCAAATGCCCCATGTCCGATTGTTGTCTGGGATGTTGGTGTCACGGTTGCAGACACCTTGGCCTACACTTGTCTCATTTCTCTAACTTGGATTTGCTCTTCGATGGCAGCCCCCTTACCACATTTCAGGCCAGAGTCCCACATACGGGGTGTAAGAGCTCTCTGTACCCTGCCCTGCTGACGCAAGCATGTTGCTCTCTGGCCAAACTTGTACAAAGGAACTTGTTCTCTTTAGGGTGAGTTGTTCTCCACCAGGATACTCTCATTTCTCTCCTTTATTAAAATATATCCTCTTGTTACAATTTGCACATAGATCAAACCATCACATTTTACCCTATAGATAGACACAATCATTATTTGCCAATTAAAAATAAATAAATTTAAAAAATAAAAAGCCAAAACCAAACCAAACCAAAACAAGTATATCCTACTGGGGCCCCACTATTCCTCCATCATTGCCAAATGTGAATAAATCTCAGGGTGAGCACAGATTAGGCTCAGACTGGGATCCCTCAACCTTATTTTAAAAAGAAGAACACCATGTTTCAGCTACAGTTATTCATCCACTCATTTTTCTCTTGAGATGACTTCAGCACAAAGGTACTTCCGTGTTTCAAATAGCAAATCTGAAATTTTATTCCTCCAGTGAGAATAATTCCATGTATTTTGGCATTTTATCTTAAAATGTTTTGCCCCTTTTTTAAAAAAAATCAGTTTGCATACACATATTAACACATTCATTTCCCCACCCCCCAGGGAGATTGCTGAACCTGGGGTGTTTAATTCAGTTTGGAGTCTTTCTGGAACAACTGAAAGAACAGCCACTAACAAGTCATGTAATACGATTCTTGGTCTGCTGGGTCATATGCATGTATATTTAGTCACATTTCTTTTTTCCCTTTTACAAAGAGAAATTCTTGTTGGACTGCCTGGTATTGGGAACAACAACTTGGATCTTATCTGCAACGCTCCTTCCAAGAGGCAGACATTAATTGAGCATTTACTATATGCCAAGCACTTGTCTGATTGGTTTACTTATATTAAATCACTAAATTCTCACAACCCTAAAAAATAGGTTCTGTTATTATAGTCGTTTTTCAGATAAAGACACAAATCACAGGGAGGTTAAGCAATTTGCTGCACATCACACTGTAAGCCATGGAGCCTGACTTTGAACCCAGTCTGATTTCAGAATCCCCCACAGTCTTAGCTATTGTGCTGCATGAGTAGCTGAGTGTTCTTCCTGCATTCGATTATTCAGCAATCATTTATTAAGCAGCTATTGTGTGCTAGGCACTAGATCCCAGGGATACAGAGAATTCCTACTCCTGATGTTTCCACACATGGGAGGGACTGTCCACCCCACTCGCCAGGAAGGAGGTGAAGGAGGAGGCTGTCCAGCCTTTCTCTGTCCCCTACTCACGACTGGGAAGCAGTGGCTTGGGATAGTTTACCAGATGATTGCTGACTGGGGAGATGAAACTTAGCAGGTGGTGGGGGGGATGGGGGTAGTTCCCTGGACCTGGCTGTTCCCTTGTGAAGGGGGTGATCTGCATGGTCTGAGGCTGCCATGACCGTGGCAGAAGTCTGGCTAGTTCACTGCTATCCTGGAGGCCCTATTGGCCACCAGCTATAGAGGAATCCGCCCAAAAGTCCAGTCCCAGCCACAACTGGACTTTTTGTTACTGGTGACAACACCTGGACATGTGAAAGAATTTGTTTCCCTGTGAAAAATGGTTAGCAGGTGGAACTTAGTTTCCACTTGGGGCTCTGCACTGAAAACATGACTCGGGAAAAGCTGGGCATCTGTGCCAACATTCTCACACTCACCAAGGCTTCCCAGTGCCAAGGGTCTGTGCATTGTTAGTGCCCACGAAGGCAAACCAGGAGGCTGCGGAGCCCAGAGGAGGGGTTCCCACCCCAGGATAGGGGGAGGAGGTGGGTCAGGAACTTATTTAGAAAGTGGTATGTGACCTGAGCCCTGGAGGATCACTGGGCACTGGATGTGTGTCAGGCAGGCATGAGAGCGAGCTCAGCTGCAGGACACGCGTGCTCGGATGTCTGGGTGACCTGGGAGGCTCAGAATGACCAGGGCACAGAGAGTGTTGGCAGGCAGCTGAGGAGTAAGAAATGAGGCTGGGGGGACGGGCAGGGATGAGGCCGTGAAAAGCCTTGAGTGTCATGCCAAGGTCATTCGTATTTCACCCTACAAGCAACGAGGAGCTCTTGATGGATTTTAAGCAGGGAGCAGCAGGATCCATTTTGCATCCTGGCAAGATTTCCCCAGCGATAGTGTGGAAAGCTGCAGCCAGGGGTGTGCTGGGGCAGTGGCCTGGAGGCAAGGCACTGGCGAGGGCATGGAGAGGAGAGAGATTAAAGAGACGCTACTGGATCGTAGTGACCGGTCAGTGACTGGTCAGCTCTGGGGACCAGGGCAGAACGACAAGGCAGGTTTCTGGCGAGTCCCAAAACAGAGATTGTAAGGAGTGAGGGAGAGGATGGTGGTTCAGCTGCAGCCAGGTGCACCTGTGATGGGAGCTGTTGTCACCTGCTCTGGGTAGTCCCTTCCACGGCCCATCCAGCTGGACCCCAATTCTGCCAGCGAGCCGTGAGGTGCGCCTGC
>RJWJ010007935.1:0-55452 GCA_004363605.1 Indri indri | reverse complement strand
TTTACAAGTATAGATAAAAAAACAAACAAACAAACAAACAAACAAAAAACCCGAACGGGGTAAGCTTTCTTGGCCCCATGCCAGACTCGTGTTATGCCACCGATCAGGAGATTATCAAGAATTAGTTAGCGCTGCTTTTAAATGAAGCGTTTAGAAATTGTTGGCATCGTTGTTGTTATGGAGGGTAAGGAGCAATCTCTGTCGGTGGGACGACTGCACGTGGCTTGGCATTTGTCCTGTGGAGAAGTCAAACATGTCAGAGGCTGACATTCTCATATGGAGGTGACATTAAACAAACAAGGTGGCGGGGAACTCTTTAAATCACCTGCAATATTGCAAACAGTCAATCAATAGGTCTGACAAGCCCGGGCCACACACTTGCTGTGACCACTGGGCTTTGCTTCTCACAGAAACATGCTTGACGGGAACTGGGCTGCTAATTTGGGGCACTCTGTCTGTCTCCCCACCTTGACTTTCCCCCACTGTTAGTGCATTTTTTAAAAAAATAACCTTTTGAAAAGGGCCAGACTGAAGACTATTTCTACCCACCCCCAAGTATGTGGGATTACTTGGAAATATCAGATTGTTGACTAATATTTTCTGTTTTCAGCTGCCTGCTTAGGCTGGTGTCGGAGGCACTCGCTTGCACATGGAGTGCCCCACGCCGTTTAAATCCTTATTGATAAAAGTAAAAACAGGGGCTGCAGGAGCCCTAGTGAGGCCAGCTCCCGAAGGAAAAGTGCAAGGCTCTTGTAATTTCTCTGACCAAGATGCAAGGTTGACCACGCTTCATTCCACAGCAAGAGATAGCGCTTCAAATCCAAGTGCTCCTGGGAGAGGGATAGGACTTGGGTTTCAATTCATGCTAAGTTATAAATCACTAATATTAGAAAGTCATTCTTAGGCAAGTTTTGGTTGAGGAAGGAAGATCTGTTTGAGGATTCTGGCTGACCAAGAGTGGGGAATGATGTGTGTGTGTGTGTGGGGAGGGGGGGAGAGTGTCACACCATAGACAGTGGGGACAGGGGCTTGCACAAACTGGGGTCCTCTCAGGAAAACCACAGGAGCTGTTCCCCAACATGTAGCCAGGTGTGGTGAGTAGTGCCCTGTTTTCATCATCGAAACTGAGAACATAAACCTCAGATGCAGCAGTGGGGAGAGGTGTTGCTGAGGAACTGAAACAGCCCAAGAGGGGACAGGGGAGGGGTGTTCGGTAGCAGAGACAGGAAGCCAGAGACCAGCAGGGAGAGTGACAGTGGAATAAACACTTTGAGGAGGACAGCAATGAAACAAATGCTTTGTGGGGCAGGTGGTGGTCTCTCAAAGTATTTCAAGGTTGGAAGGAGCCTTAGAGGACATCTCTCTACCAACAAACCTGCCCATGGGGGCCTGTTGTCTTTACTTGAATATATTTAGCAGAAAAGAACTCACAACTTCTGAAAACTTGTTTCAATCCCAGACAGCTCTAAACATGGGATCTACCTTTGTAACTACTCTCAACAGGTCTTAGGACTCCAACTGTTATAAAGAGTAAATCTGTCTTAGTCGTTTTGTGCTGCTATAACACAACGCCTGAGATTGAGTAATTTATAAACAATAGAAATTTATTTCTCACAGTTCTGGAGGCTGGGAAGTCCAAGGTCAAGGCACCAGCATTCAGTGACTGATGAGGGTTTTCTTGCTGTACCCTCACATGGCAGAAGAGCAGAAGAGAGCAAACCCACTCCTGTAAGCCCTTTTATAAGGGCCCTAATCCCATCCATGAGGTCTATGCCCCATGACTTAATCGCTTCCTAAAGGTTCCACCTCTTAATACTATCACATTGGCCATTAAGTTTCAACACACGAATTTTGGGGAACACATTCAGACCATAGCAAAATCTAACTCCTCTTTCATATGACAGCTTTTCACATGTTTGGAAAACATCTTCGTGTTCATCAACTGCTCCTTATATCCTGTGGCCTTGTGACCCTTCATGGTTCCCACTGCCCTCCTTTGATGCATTCTAGTTTGTCAGTGTCCCTCATCAATTGTGACTCTCAGAACTGCACACAGTTCTCATTTCACTTAGCTAGCTAGTGCTGCATAACAACCAACCACAGAAATCCCAGGGGAGTGCAAAAATAAACGTTTATTTAGTTCACGAGTCTCTGGATCAGCTGGGGGCCAGCTTATCTAGGCTGGGCTTGCCTGGGCAATTCTGCTGATCTTGACTGGACTTGCTTACATTTCTGGGGTCAGCTGATCTAGGCTGGGCTTGGCTGGGGCTGTTCAGTCTGCATAATGTGTCTCATTCCCTCCTGGGACCAATGGGCCAGCCTGAGAATGTTCTTCTCGTGAAGATGGCAGATGCATGAGAGCAAGCCCAGTTGTACAAATGCTTTTCCAAACTTTGGTCATGTCAAGCCTGCTAACAAAACAGTCACATGGCCAAACCTAAAGCCAAGGGAGGAGGGGATGTCTGACTCTTTTGTGGGAGAAACTTCAAAGCGACATGGCCAAAGGCATGGATAACAGGAGGACTGAAGAATTGGGGCCACTAATACAGCCTACTGTAGATTCGATTTGATCACCTCAAGAGAGGGCTAGATTATTCTCTCTCTTTCTGAAGGACACTATGTTTCTTTTCATTCATCCTAAGATTTAATGACCCTTTTAGGTAGCCATACTTACGGCTTCCAGTGAGCTTGCTGTCATCTAGAAACTGAGTTTTTACGTATGTTTGCCAAGCTCTGGACCGGTGCCATTGACCTCTTAGAGCTAAAATGCAGGACATTACATTTATTCCTATTAAATTTTATCTTGATGGAATCAGGGTCCCAAAATATTCAAGGAAGACAGAATCCATACTCCTTCTTTCATGTTTCATATTATCTGTAACTTTTATCTTATTTATCTTTGAAATTACCTTTTATCATCATGTCACCAGGGTTCTTATTGGTATCAATGATAACAATGTTGAATTGACTTGATGAAGATAAATAAAGCCCTACGTTCCACTGTCCAAGACTGTCCCCTGGGTTGCCAGGCGTCCATTATTCTGCATTCCTTGGGTCTGGTATATTAAACATTAGAAATTCATCTCATTTAATCAGCATCCAGCCTCCATTTCTTCATCTCGTTTCCAGGGACGTGAAGAGACTTTGTGGAATACCTATTATGGGTATATAAAGGACATGCGGGCTTTAGAAAGGAGATGGGACAGTGCCATTCTAGAGTGAGGGAGCAGAATGAGCAGGGTCCCCAGATGTGTTGAGTGTGGGTACATAGGTGGGTACAGAGTCTTCTGATGTGCAGCAGAAAGATCATTACAGGGGGCCATGGGAGATGAGGCCAGAAAGGGAAGTTGGGTTCATGTTATGAGGCATCTTGAATACCAGGATTAAGAGTTTGGGATTTTTCCAATGAGCTCTGGTTTTTAAAAACTTATGCAGAGTACAATGGCTCCTTAGAGGTGCCTGGGGGAGTCACTTTGCTTTGGGGATTGTGGCAAAGACAGCTTGTCCTTCAGCATCTGTTCTCCCCTTCTTCCTAGTTATACTACAGTTGCTTTTTAGCAGGGTTCTTACTTGGATTCTCAAAATAAAGACTACATTTTCCAGGTTCCCTTGCATCTAAGTGTGGCCATGTAATCACATTTTAGCCAATAGAGTTTAAGTAGAAGAGGCATATGTAACTTCTAGGGATTGTCCTTCAAGAGATGAGGTGCAAACTTCCTCCCTTCCAGCTGGCTGGATGCAGATCTTTGATTCTGAAGTGACATCGGAAGCCATTCACGGCAGTGTAACAAAATAGGAGTAACCTGGATCCCTGACCACATGGAGTGCCATACCGATTATGCAAGGACTATCATGAATTTCTTTTATGTCAGCAAGAAATAAAATTCTATCTATGTACTATTCTGGGTTTCTATTACAGTCAATGCAATCCTAACCAATACAGAGGGTCAGAAAACCAAGTGCAGAGCTCCTTGTTTATCTCTTTTATCTATCGGGATTTTGCTAAGAAGGAAGGACCACAGCGATGGGCAATGGAGATCCACAGATGGCTGCTGGAGTGTGGAGGGCCCTCTCTTGAGTCTCTGCTGTGGCCACATAGTCTTCATGGTCATGTTGGATGGGTCATTACCCCAAGTTACAAGACGCTTAAGTCTGCCTGGAGTACTAGGGTACTGTCTGCATGAGCTTCTCTTCTTGAAACAATAGCCAAACATGTGCGATATGTTAGTCATCACAATTACTTTTATTCCCATTGCTTATAATCACAATTACAGTTAGCAAATACCTGTTTATCTCCCAGGAATGAACAAGTGGTCCCTCTCTCAAATCTAACAGTAGATGGAGGGATTAGGGAATGAAGGAGTTTAGTAAAAATTTCCACAACCACCAAGTTAGGTGTATACCATTTTTTATTTCTATGAAACTGAACTGAAATTGGCCTGGTGCTCGCTCCATTCTACCAAGTTGTAGAAAACTTGACCTAGTCTTCCACATAAACTGAGTCACTTAGAGACTTTTTAAAAACTCAGTCAGTTTAGGGTTCTGCCCCCAACTTTCAATACTTCTAAGCTCTGGTGGGCTGACCACTGTCCTGGCACGGGAGTGAGGCCTCTGGTATAAGGCTGGTTTCTGTCCTGCCCTGGCTGGTTGGTGAGGATGCAGGCTCCGTGGGTGTTCGGTCATTAGTACCAGCCTCACGGCCTGTGCATGGAAAACATCTGTATCCTTTTTGTACCCAGCTGGCAGGGCGCGTGTGGTGCTTCAGCAGCTTCCTTGTCTGGCTGTGGAACCTCTCCACGCCCTCCTGGCCAGCTCTCAGCCACTCTCGGCCAAGCCGATCTGTGAGTGGCTCTCTGAGATCCTTCTCATTCCCAGCCCTAAGACGCCCCCAGCTAACACACATGCTTTAGCCCTTAGGCCCTGTTGTGGCTGGACCTATGGCATCTCTGAAAAGCACCTCTGCTCTGGTATTCACCCAGACTGATCTGCCCTTTCTCCTTGCATTCATCTTGTCCCAGTCCCAGGATGGGTGGGGTTAGTTGGGGCTGAGTTAGGGGCCCCTTCGGATATCAGGCCCACCACCATCTAAGCTCCAATCTCCTCCCCTCCACTTCTCTCCTTTCACCAGCTGGCCCGACCTTGATCTACTTTGAGGCAGGAACATGCCTTCTTCCTGCTCTGTTGTTTGCAGCTCCGGTGTGTGTTCCGGGCCCCTTAGCTTCTGATTTGCTTGGCACGCAGAAACCTTTGCTTTCTCAAGAGCTCTGTGCTTGTCATCGAAAGTCCTGACTTTCAGACTTTGGCCTGTGCTCTGAGTTTTCTAAAACTCTGTGCCGAAACTCAAATGGCTTCTTTGTCTTAGGCTATATTCTCACTCCTCCTACATGCACACACACCATGAATGCCACTGACATCATGCACCAAAGGCTTGTAGAGGCAAGAGGAAAAATGTAGGAAAGAAAATCCTGTTATTATTTCAAGATATTATACCATCGTATAATAGTTTTTTTTTTCTTATTGTCAACCAAAGGACTAAACCTCAAAAGAAAGTGGCTTGTAGGTACTGTTTCTAGTAGTCTCTGTGCGTTTATTGTACCCCTTTCTTTGTGGGCATTGTCAGGAAGAATCTGCTAGAAGAGCCCAGTGCTTTGCTGTTTTCCTGTTTCTACTGCGTACATCATACATGACTGTTAGCACAAACCAGGGCACCTCAGAGCCAGAACTCTGGTGCTCCACTGTGTGCATAACAGACCGCATTCTCATTCCTACTTCCACAAAGCTTAAAGTATTCCAAACATTTAGAGCGAGGGTGGGATTTTGGTTAATTTAAATTTCTGTTTAAATGAGGTCCTGCCTCCCCCTCCCCCTTCCTCCCCCAAAAAGTATATGTGGTAGATTGCAAAAAACGGCCACAAATTCTCCCCTTCCCATCAAGAGGCAGAAACGCTTTCTTCACTCCTGGACTCTGACCTTGGCCACGTGATTTGCTTTGGCTAATGGGACCTTAGCAAACACAGCCCAAGTAGAGGCTTACAAAGTGCTTCCGTACTGTGGCTTGTCCTCTCATGCTCTCAGAGGTCCTGTGGCCATTGTCACAGGAATAAGCCCTGGGCTTGCCCGCTGGTTTATGAGATACCTGTGGCCTCATCACCCTGTGACTTCAGCTGACCTGGCAGCTGACCACAGACGCTTGAGTGAGCCTGCTGGAGACCAGCAGAACTGCCTAGCTGAGCCCAGCCCAAATTCTCACTCCACCGATTCATGAGTTAAATAAATGCTTACTGTTTTAAGCTACTGACTTATGGGGTAGTTTGTTGCACAGAAAAAGCTAACCGCTACAGGATACTAAACATAATTGGATGTTTAGTGAATTGGCATTTTGTAATTCTCCGGGTTATAGACTGAACATCAATTCTTTCCATGTAGCACTATAGATTTAAAAGACAGAGGCTGATTTTATACCGAGCCCAGGATATACCTAAGTTCTTTTCTAAAATAACCTCACCAATATACTATTATGTTCAAAATGCAAAGGCCAGAATGGTATGCTAAGTATGATGACATTAGATTAACTAAATTTATGGTGTATGTATACTTGTATATACATGGAAATTCTAGAAGAACAGTGAAGAAACTGCTAATAGAAGATATCCCTGGACTTGGGACTAGAGGTGAATAGGGGTAGGAGGAACTTTCATTTATTGTTTATATCAAGTTTGAAATTTTCACCATGATTACCTGTTAATGTCATAATTTAAAAAAATACTAAAATTTAAAAAACAAAATCTATCACCAAGTAGCTCAAGAGTACCATCTTAGTTCAAGGAGCTGTGCTGTTTGTTTCATTTGTACTTTTTTTTTTTCCCTTAAAAGCTCAGTGTCCAAAATACATCTTGATTACTGCAGGAGTTCAGTTAGCATAGGCGCCAGCGAATTGAGTTTTTACTCTGGTAAGCATTTGCTGCATGTCAAAAATACTGGGTTTAAGGAAAGAAAATGCTTATTTATTTAGTTTTGTATTAATTTCCCACCTACTTCCAAGAAATATTTGAAACTCCTAATGTAATGCATTAATTAAATGCTGCTAAGGCAGAATTTCTAGCCAAGTAAAAGAACTTATATTACCACAGCGCTACATTTGCAAATTGGAAAAATAAAGCACCAGAAAATCTGACTTCATCGAGGGCTTCCAGCTCAGACCCACTGAATAGAGTTTGAATCGAGACTAGGGTGGGGGTGTCTGAACTGAGAGTTGAGGATCTTTAACTAGAATGAGAAAGCTCCAGGCCTTGGATACTTGGCTTTTAGCCGTAATTCACAAAATCGTGGCTATCAGGGCCCAAGAAGACAGATCGTAGGTTGCCGAGAGCTGTGGCTGTGCTTTTGAGTCCCAAGATCCGTCAAATCAATGCAGCAAAGATCCTGCAGTAAACTCTCTAACTCTGAGTTCAGATGGCCTTCTCTGGTTCTCCTGGAGTCTGGTTAACCACACAATCTTATGGTATCTGAAGATCATATCATCAGCCCACCTGCACCATGCTTGCTTCCAAGAGGTAGCAGAAATTGACTCTCAGGTTAGGGTCCAGAAAAATCCCAGGATCAGGGTTCATAGTGGATTTCTCACGTAAGATGCGTGATGTGGTGGGAATCTTGGCCTAATGCACTGTCATGGCAGGCAGGGGGTACTGGGGTAATGCTTCTCATAAAGACAGAGAAGAACTTACGTTGCAGTGAGACGTGTTGATCTGAACCAAAGGGAAATGCAAGGGGTGAGGGTGGGAGAGAAATGCCTTGTAGAATGAATCTGAGAAAGGAATTAAAAAGGACATCCATCAGGAGCAGTCCTATTGCCTTAGAAACCCATATACCTCTGTATAGAATACAAACACAAACGAAATAGATTTGAGATGTTAACAGAAGACCTCATAGGTGGTCTTAGTTAAAGATTTCGGTTGGAAGGGGCATAAGCCTACTTACATTGGCTCAATTAAAGAGACCTTTATTTATGAAATTTTTAAAAAATTAAAAAAATTTAAAAATAGATTTGGGGGTACAAATGGATTTTGTTACATGGATGAATTATATAGTGGAGAAGTCTAGGCCTGTAGTGTACCTGTCACCTGAATAATAGTGTACATTGTACCCAATAGGTAATTTTTCATCCTCCCTTCCACCTTCTGAGTTTCCGACATCCATTAAGTCACTCTGTATGGCCATGCATACACATTGCTTAGCTCCCACTTATATCTGAGAACATGCAGTGTTTGTTTGTTTGTTCCTGAGTTACTTCACTTAGGATAATGGCCTCCAGTTTCATCCAAGTTGCTGCAAAAGACATTATTTCATTCCTTGTCATGGCTGAGTAGTACTCCATGGTATGTATGTAACACATGTTCTTTATCCACCTATCAGTTCAGGGGCACTTAGGTTGGCTGCCTATCTTTGCAATTGTGAACTGTGCTGCAATAAACATATGAGTGCAGAGAACTTTATTGAAAAGACACAGAGGAATCTGATGGGATGAGGAACAGTGGTCTGGGGGCTGGTACTGCAAACAAGCTGGCAGGGTCCAAGGCTGTCAATATCTCTTTCACCTTCTTGGGGCCACACGTTCTATTATTTCTCCTTTTCCCTGCTTATCTTCCCCCTTCCCCTCCCTGCCAGTGCAGATGGATTTGCTCCTGTTTACTCATCAGCATCCATGTAGCTGAAACAGGTTGCTTCATCCCAGTTCAGTGGAGCTTCTCAATTCAAGCAATCATACTGTATGATTTCAGTTTCTGTGTCTCTTGGTGCTATGGTCTAAATGTGTCCTCCAAATTCATATGCTGAAACTTATTCGCCAATGTGATGGCATTAAGAAGTGGGGCCTGTAAGAGGTGATTAAATCACGAGGGCCTCATTAAGTTATAATCTCATGGATGGAATTAGGGCCCTTATAAAAGGGCTTGAGGGAGTGCATTCATTCCCTTCCATTTCTTCTGCCATGTGAGGACACAGCAACAAGGCACCATCTTGGAAGCAGAGAGCAGCCTTCACAGACCCAGACACTAAATCTGCCCATGTCTTGATCTTGGACTTCCCAGCCTCCAGAACTGTGAGAAAATAAATTTCTGTTCTTTAGAAGTTACCCAGTCTCAAGTATTTTGTTATAGCAGGCAGCACACATGAGCTAAGACACTTGGTTCAAGTTTTTAGAGACTCTGATGTAAGTGTGTGCTGCCTTCAGCCAGGGGACACATGCCTGGTTGTAGCAGATGCTTGCAAGCCATAGCCCCACAGCCTTTACCATTTCAGTGCATGCTGGCCACATTTCCAACTGCCAGCCCCTACAGCTCTTAGCCTGGGGACTTCTTTGGCCACTGTTGTGCCTCCAAAAGTGTGGCTAGCTAGAAGTACCGGGTGTGAGTGCCCAGTAAATGATGAGACTTAGTGTGTAAACACCCTGATCCCTTTGCCCCTTTGGTGGGATAACTCCAAGGCTTGTCTTCTATACTCTTCTCCAGTGAGACCAAGCTCCATTCACCCACAGTGGCAACCTGCTTGACAACGCACCCTGTACCGGCTGCCTTTCTCCACTCCACTACTGGTGCATCTTGGAATCATCTCCTAAATAAACTACTTGCATGTGAATCCTTGCCTCAGAGTCTGCTTCTGGGGGAACCCAAACTGAAATACTAGTCTCATTAGCTGTGGCCAAAGTCACTTGAGCAGAAGGGCCATCTTCAGAAGGAGCAGGCATAGGGAGGTTGACTGTGTTAAAAAAGAAAACAACGACATTAGGAGGGGAGGTAGAGCCTCCGCACATGATGAAAAGATTTACACTCACATGGAAATCCACAGTCCTGGGGTGGGGCTGTGTTGGGAACCATGTAGGTGGAGATCAAAGGCAAGGGGACAGAAGTCGTATTGTTGTAGGAGCATATTACAGACGGGGGAAACTGATGTCATTCCTGACTGAGGCCACACAACTGGCCCAGAGGGGAGAGACCTGTTGATGCGGGCACCACCAACCAGATGGCTGCACAGAGCTGCCATCAGCTGCAAGCAGAGCATCTCTTGGCTTCCTTGCTGACAGTTTCACCTCCTGTAAGGCAGAGGAGTGACAAGGGGAGACTGCAGCTCTTGAGTTAATCCAAATCAAGAAGCAGAAACTGTTTGGTGAGGCAGTGGCACAGGACCTTGAGAGAAGGTGAGTTTGTCATCTCAGAATGAGGGTCATGGGGAGTGGGCTGATCAGACTCCAAAAGGCTTGGAACAGAGGTTCTCAGACTTGAGGGATTGTCCATACCCATCACCAAGGGCCAATACGGATTCCTGCTGGGGCTCTGCCTCCAAGACTCTGATTGGGTGGGTTGGCAGTGGGGCCAGGAATCTCATCTCAGGTGTTCTTGATGCAGGGGGTTCCCTGAAGGCACTTTGAGGAATGGTGCTTCAGCAAAAACAGAGGTAGGAACTCACGGCTTGAGACATTATAGAGGCCATCTAGAAGGTTGGAGGAACTCAAAAATAAAATTCCAAGTCATCCACCACAAAGGAGCCCAAGGAGGAAGAAAAGACAAACCTGAAGAAGAGCTACCTCTACACGGGGGGCTTCAAGGAACATGATTTTTTAAAATCACACAGAAGAGCTGGCATCTTGCCAATGAGAAACGTGAAACAATTGCAAAGAACACTAAGGGTGGTGCCAGCAAGGCTCAAGGGGGAACTGAGACTTAAACAATATTGGGACATGAAAAAGGGCTTTTTGAGTTAAATTCTAAGTAGAAGGGTGAACAAGAAAGGTGTCCGTTCACTGCTTGGGGGTCTGATGAGATAATGTTCACAGACAGAGGATGTGGCCCTCACCCCTGTTTTGTATTGGCCTTCTGAGCATTACAGTGACCATGCACATGTGTCCCTGTGCACATTTTATCTCACCGAATCCTCGCAACAACCCTGCAAGGCAGGCATTCCTTACACTAGTTAGCTGCATTCTATTTGCAAGTGGGAGATGTCCAGCTCAAACTAACTTAGAGAAAAAGAGAATTTATTGGATTTATTGGCCCCGTACCTAGGAAGCAGTATTGGGTTTAGGGTGGCTATAATATGGGCCAGATTCTTTCTCATTCTCTCTCTGTCTCCTACCTTGGCGTGGGCCTCCCTGTCCTCTGGTAGACAAACTTCCTACATATGGTGGGGAACATGGCCATAGCCAATGTCTGCTTTATGTCTCTCCAGCTCTAGGGCCCTCAGGCAATGGCCTTCCATGCTCGTTCCAGTTGGAACAATCCCAGAGAAGGCCTCTGGTTGGCCTACTTGGGTCACAGTCCTATTCCCGAGGTGTCCTGATTGGCTAGGTCCACGTCATACACACCATGGCTGAGCAAGGGATAGGTGAGGCCCGTTACCAGAAGAAGGGAGTTATATTTGGAGAGTTCTGATTAATCCAAAAGAATAACTACCACAGGTCCATTCCTGCTCCTATTTTACAGATGCGAAAACTGAGACTGAGAGAGATAAATGAAGATGCCCAGATGATATACATGGTATATTGTAAGGCCAGGACTCAACCCTGACACTGCTGCTTCTGCCAAACAGAGGTGTCTCTTATCCATGTGTGCAGGATTGAAGATAGAAGACAGACACCAGAACTAGTTTTGTGGAAAGGTGTAAGGAAAAAGCTACTGATGCCTTAGGCTTCCTTTCCCAGGCTGGCGCACCCATCCCTGAGTTGCTGGGAGAGTTGGCTGCTGACAGCTGCTCCCTTATCCTGACAATTGCCCTCAGTTGTGTGGGAGCCACCTACTAAGAAATGCCTGGGAGGTTACCACCCCCTGTCCCCTGCAGTGGCCAGCAGTCAATAGCTGACTGATATGGAGGTACAAAAACCCACCCCCTGCCTCAAGTTGGGTGAGCCTGTGGCACCCTCACATTCCAGAGCTCCCCGCAGGATCAAGCTGAGGTGAAACTTCATCTGAACGCAGATCTCTGCTTAGAGCCTTCTATTCTTTTCTCCTGCCTCCCTCACTCCTCTGCGGCTTCCTCCTGGGAGCACTTCCTTGGTAATTCACTTGCATGAGGATCCCTGTCTCTGCTTCTGCTTCAAGGGAACCCAGCTTAAGACAGGTGTTAATATGTCAAAGTTTGGGTCACAAACTGGTTGTGATTCATGGGTGCAAGGGGAGGAACAGGAACCCCAGTACAGAGCTGAATGTCTCCCAGAAAGCAGGAAAGCAGACATGCTGCGACGAGGCAAGAGGGGAAAGAGAGCATGAGAGAGGGGCTGGGGGCATTGATTTTATTTTTAAAATTGTACTAAAATATGCACAACATAAAATTTACCATTTTAACCATTTTCTTTTGAGGCAAAGTCTCGCTCTGTTGCCCAGGCTATAGTGCCGTGGAGTCAGCCTAGCTCACAGCAACCTCAAACTCCTGGGCTCAAGTGATCCTCCTGCCTCAGCCTCCCCAAGTAGCTGGGAATGCAGGTGTGCACCACGATGCCTGGCTAATGGCAGGCTAATTTTTTCTATTTTTAGTAGAGACAGGGTCTCCCTCTTCTGAGGCTGGTCTCGAACTCCTGACCTCTAGCGATCCTCCTACCTCGGCCTCCCAGCCTCCTACCTCGGCCTCCCGGAGTGCTAGGATCGCAGGTGTGAGCCACCTCTCCTGGCCCGTTTTAACCATTTTTAAGTGCGCAGTTCAGTGGCATTAAGCACATTTACATTGTTGTGCAACCATCACCACCATCCATCACCAGAAACTTTTCATCTTGCAAAAGTGAAACTCTGTATCCTTAAGCACTAACCTCCCCATTCCCCTCTTCCCCTGTTTCCTGGCAACCGCCATTCTACTGTGTGTCTCCATGAATTCGACTACTCTAGGAACCTCATATAAGTGGAATCATATAATATTTTCCTTTTGTGTCTGCTTCTTTCGATTACTGTAATGTCTTCAAGGTTCATCCATGTCGTAGCATGTATCAGTACTTCATTCTCTTTCGAGGCTAAATAACATTCCATTGTATGGCTATATCACATTTTGTTTATCCATTTATAGACACTTGGATTGTTTCTATCTTTTGGCTATTGCAAATAGTGCTGCTATGAATGTGGGTATAAAAATATCTGTTCAAGCCCCTGCTTTCAATTCTTCTTTATGGTAATTCTATGTTTTTGACAGCGGCTGTACCATTTTACATTCCCACCAGCAGTGCGGAAGGGTTCCAATTTCTCCACGTCCTCCTAACTCTTGTTATTTTCTGGTTTTTTTTTTTTTTTTTTTTGATAATAGTCATCCTAATGGGTGTGAAGTGGAGGCATTTTTGAGGCAAAAGCCTGAGAACTTATTTCCGCATCTCTCTGCAATGGCTGTTGAGATGCTGGGCCCGGCCACGAATTGTCAGTAAAAGCCGGCTGATGGTATCCAGGGTGGAGGGCCCTGGGTTGTCTCTGCCTTCTCTAGCCCATCAACACTGCAGGGGGGAGGTGCTTCATTGTCTCCTTTCGTTTAGATTTTTCTTACTCTTTCTCTAAATCCCTTTGCCCGTGGGTGCAGACAGAACCCCACTGAGAGGAGGAGGAGGACGATTTTAGTGACAGATTGTTCTGTCCTCAGCTGCAGCTCTGCTCTCTGGCACTGGGCCAGGTGGCTGCTTGTCATTCTATCTTCCCCAAGGCTGCTTCTCTCTGGGAAGCACCACGGAAGCACCACGGCACCTGGGGTCGAGTCTCTCCAGCTGCCAGGGCCTGTTTGGGCAGGGGGAACCTCAGTGTGGACCCAGCCGGGTTCTGTGATTCCCTTCCCCTTTTGTTCTTGGACTTAGTTTGGGCTCCCCTAAAAGCAGACCCTGGAATAAGGATTTCCACGCAAGTAGTTTATGTGGAAGGCAAGCCCAGGAAGCACAGTGAGAGCAGTGAGACAAGGAAGGAAGGAAAGCCAACAAAGGGTGTTTTACTGAGCAGGTTTCTACTGTGGGTACTGGGGCTCAGTCCCTCAGGGACCCTCTTGGCACCAGGTGGAACACTCCCCAAAACTGTTCCACTGAGGGTGAAGGAGCTGGGCTATTTCTCCACCAGCCCTGGCCACATTGTTTGAGGGCCGTGCCTAAAGGCGTTAACTCCCTGGTACGTCTAGCCTGATTTGAGTGTGCCCGCCACTGCAGCCAGAGACAGCTCTCAGAAATGCAAGTCAAAGCCACAATGAGATATCGCCTCACACCTGTTAGATTGGCTGTTACCAAAAAGATGAAAGCGTTGGCGAGGCCGGGTAGAAAAGGGCACCCTGTGCACTGTTGGTGGGAATGGAAATCAGTACAGCCACCATGGAAAACAGTATGGAGGGTCCTCAAAAAACTAAAAACAGGACTTCCATATGATCCAGCCATCCCACTACTGGGTGTATAGACCAGCATGGTGAAGACAGGTTTGAACTCCCCTGTTCATTGCAGCATTATTCACAGTAGCTACGATATGGAATCAACCTAACCATCCATCAACAAGTCAATGGAGGCCGGGCGCGGTGGCTCACGCCTGTAATCCTAGCACTCTGGGAGGCCAAGGTGGGCGGATCATTGGCGCTCAGGAGTTTGAGACCAGCCTGAGCAAGAGTGAGACCCTGTCTCTACTAAAAATAGAAAGAAATTGGCTGGACAACTAAAAATATACAGAAAATAATTAGCCGGGCATGGTGGCGCATGCCTGTAGTCCCTGCTACTCAGGAGGTTGAGGCAGGAGGATCGCTTGAGCCCAGGAGTTTGAGGTTGCTGTGAGCTAGGCTGACGCCCCGGCACTCTAGCCCAGGCAACAGAGTAAGACTCTGTCTCAAAACAAACAAACAAACAAACAAACAAACAAACAAACAAACAGAAAAAAACAAGTCAATGGATTAAAAAAAATGTGCTATGTGTACACAATGGAATACTATTTAGCCGTAAAAAGAATAAAACTGCCATTCACAGCAACATGGATGAGTTGGAGGACATTATGCTAAGTGAAATAAGCCAGACCAGAGAGACAAATACTGCATGATCTCACTTATATGTGCAATGTAAAAAAGTCAAACTCGTAGAAATAGAGAGCAGAAGGGTGGTTTCCAGGGGCTGGAGAGGCGGGGTAGATGAGGGAGGGGAAAAGTTGGTCAACAGGTACAAAGTTACAGTTAGACAGGAGGAGTAAGTTCTGGTGTTCTTTTGCATAGCACAGTGGCTATAGCTAATAATGATGTACTGTATATTTCAAAAATAGCTAAAAGAGAAGATTTTAAATGTTCTCCCCATAAAGAAATGATAAATATTTGAGGTGATGGATATGCAAATTAGCCCAATTTGATCATTCCATGATGTATACATATATCCAAACATCACATTGTACCCCCTAAATATATACAATTATTATTTGTCAATTAAATATAAAATGAAACTTTAAAAAAGGACAGAGCTCTCAGGCAGAGGGATAGAAAATGCAGCTGCTGTGTGCCCCCCAGGTGGACTGAGGGGATATAGAGGAAGCACCGACAACACCTACTGCCTTGTCCTTGGTATTAAAGGGGGTTCATGTCAACCTGGAGGAAGGTAGTAAGGTCAGGATGGAGGACATGGTCCTAAGCTTGCACCTGGTAGACATTCTCAGGCTTCTGTTTAGTTTTAAGTAATATGTACTGTATCCCTACTTTATGTCAGATACCGAGCTAGGAGACTTCATACTCAATACTGTGTTTTATCCTCACAATAACACCATGAAAGAAGGTATTTGCTATGGTTTGAATGTTTATGTCCCTCCAGAATTTATGTTGAAACTTAATCTCCAATGCAATATTATTATTGTTTTTCGAGACAGGGTTTCATTCTGTTGCCGGGGCTAGAGTGCAGTGGCATTATCATAGCTCACTGCAACCTCAAACTTCTGGGCTCAAGTGATCCTCCTGCTTCAGCCTCCCGAGTAGCTGGGACTACAGGCATGCGCCACCATGTCCAGATAATTTTTCTATGTTTTCGTAGAGACGGGGTCTCGCTCTTGCTCATGCTGGTCTCAAACTCCTGGCCTCAAGCAATCCTCCCTCCTCAGACTCCCAAAGTGGTAAGATTATAGGCGTGAGCCACCGCACCTGGCCTCCAATGCAGTATTATTAAGATGTGGATCTGTTAGGCGATTAGGTCAGGAAGGTTCTTCCCTCATGAGTGGGATTAAGGCCCTTATAAAAGAGGCTTCATACATCGTTTGGCCTTTTTTGCCCTTCTACTTTCTGCCACGTGAAGACACAGCATTCGTCCCCTCCAGAGGATGCACGCAGCAAAAAGGCTCCATCTTGGAAGCAGAGAGCGGCCCTCACAAGACACCAAACCTGCTAGTGCTTCGATCTTGGACTTCCCAGCCTTCAGAACTATGAGAAACAAATTTCTGTTATTTATAAATTACCCAGTCTTGGGTACTTTGTTATAGCATCCCAAAAGGACTAAGACAAATTGGTACCACAAAGTAGGGTGTTTCTATAACAAATACCTGAAAATGTGGAAACAGCTTTGGAACTGGGTAATGGGTAGAAGCTGGAAGAAACTGGAGGAGCAGGCTAGAAAAAGCCTAGATTACCATGAACAAACTGTAAAGGGCCATTCTGGTGAGGCCTGAGAAGAAGAGGAGAGCTGTGGACAGAGCCTCAGTCTTCTTAGAGATTACTTTAATGGTCGTGATCAGAATGTTGGTAGAAGGATGGATAGTAAAGGCTGTTCTGATGAGGTCTTAGACAGAGATGAGGATGGCCGGGCGCGGTGGCTCACACCTGTAATCCTAGCACTCTGGGAGGCCGAGGCAGGTGGATCCTTTGAGTTCAGGAGTTCGAGACTAGCCTCAGCAAGAGCGAGACCCCATCTCTACTAAAAAAAAAATATATATAGAAAGAAATTATCTGGACAACTAAAAATGTATAGAAAAAATTAGCCAGGCATGGTGGCGCATGCCTGTAGTCCCAGCTACTCGGGAGTCTGAGGCAGGAGGATTGCTTGAGCCCAGGAGTTTGAGGTTGCTGTGAGCTAGGGTGATGCCACTGCACTCTACTCAGGGCAGCAGAGTGAGACTCTGTCTCAAAACAAAACAAAACAAAACAAAACAAAACAAAACAAAACAAAACAAAAGACAGAGATGAGGAACATGTTGTTGGAAACTGGAGGAAAGGCCATCCTTGTTACAAAGTGGCAAAGAACTTGGCTGAATTGTGTCTGTGTCTCAGTATCTTGTGCAAGGCATAATTTAAGAGTTCTAAACTAGGATATTTTGTGGAGGAAATCTCTAAGCAAAGTGTTTAGGGTGCTGCATGGCTTCTCTCAATGTGTATAGTAAAATGTGAGAAGAGAGAAATGAAACGAAGGTGGAATTTATAATCAAAAGGGAAGCAGAACTTAAAGATTTGGAAAATTCTCAGCCTGGCCATGTAAAGAATGAAAAGGTACATTTGGGAGGGAATGCCAAGGGTGTGGCCAAGTGCACGTTTGATAAGGAGGATAGTATGGATAGGCAAAAGCCAGGTGCTGTTCATCAAGACGATGGAAGAATGACCCCAAAGACATTTCAGAGAATGGTGTTGCCATCCCCATCGCAGGCCCAGAGTGCCAGGGCCTTGAGGGAAGATTGGTTTCAAAAGTGGGGCTCAGGGCACCCATGGGACCTCAAGGCTGCTACCCAGGGCTGCCTCCAGTTTCTGCTCCCTGCATTCTGGCCTAGAGCTCCTTAGCCACTCAGCTGTGGCTTGAGCAGAGTTGGGCCCACACAAATAGTAAACCTGGCAGTGTCCACGTGGTACAGAGTACAGGAGCTATTGAGGCATGGTGACTTCCACCTAGATTCCAATGGATGTCTCAGAGAGCCTTGGGCCCCAGGCAGAGAACTTCCAGAGGGGTGGGGCCACTGCTGGGAGCCCCCACTAGGGCAATGCTTAGTGGAACCATAGGGGTGGGGCCATCCCCAAGACCCATAACTAGAGCCACCAGCATACAATGCCAGCCTGGGAGAGCTGTAGGCACCCCCTCCAATGCATAACAGCTGCTGCATGGCCTGTGCCCAGCAAAGCCATGAGGGTGGGGCCACCTAGAGCCTTGGAGGCCCAATCCCTGTCCCAGTGTATCCAGAAAGTAGGATGTGGAGTCAAAGAGGATTAGTCTCAAGTCTCAAGATTTAATGTTATTTGCTTTGTTAGGTTTCGGACTTACTTGGGACCTGTCACTCCTTTCTTCTTTCTTATCTCTCCCTTTGGAATGAGAATGTCTACCCTATGCCTGTCCCACCATTGTATTTTGGAAGCACATAACTGGTTTGATTTCACACGTTCATAGCTGGGGAGGAATCTGCCTTAGGATGAATCTTACCTTGAGTCTCACCCATATCTGATTTGGATGAAATTTAGATGAGACTTTGGACTTAGATTTTAAAGTTGATAGGGGAATGAGTTAAGACTTTGGGAGCTATTGGGATGGAGTGAATGTATTTTTTATGTGAAAAGGATGTGAATTTTGGGAGGCCAGGGACAGAATGCTATGCTTTGAACGTTTGTGTCCTTCCAAAATTCATGTTGAAATTTAGTCTCCAATGCAGTATTATTACCTGCAATTTTGAAAATGAGGAGAAGATTTAGAAGGATTGAGAAGTTTCCAGAGGGTCACCATTGTCAGCAGTGCAAGGTCACACATAACCAGGCCCACACACATTTGCGTCTTTCCACAAGGCTCGACTTTTATTGATGCTATTTCAATCATAAAAGCCACAAGCTGCATGGGGTTCCCAAGGAGACAGTACTCCTTAGTACTGCCCGTTCACTCGGTAGTCAGGCTCTAGCCAATCCATCAGCCAGTCAATATTACGAACTATACATAGTAATAATAGTATACTCAACCAATATACAAATGTTTAGATTAAATTTTCCACATCTAACAAAGTAACATTTAACATCAAGAGAAACAGGAATAGAAAGGGGGTTGATGAACCAGCCCAAGGAGAGTGACATAGACAAGGAGAGTGTCCTGGGCTGATCCAGATGGTCGTCAACATCTTGCATGGCGAGCCTTTGGTTTGAGCTGAGCCTTCATGGCTGATGCCAGGTGCCGATCACGAGTGACAGCGGGGAGTTGGGGGGTGTCTATTGAGATGGCCCAGTTTGGCTGGTGAAGCCCTGCTCTTTTTATGGCCCTTGGTGAGGACTGATAGTAAAGGGTTGTGCCCTTATCTGGATGGGTGTAGTCTCCATCAATTAGGCGAACATCTGGTCCCTGTTGGCATGATGCCTTTTGAAGGGTAAGATGAAGTCTTTTTTCTAAGATGGAATTACTTCTGTCAAGAGTGCTCTATATAGTCAGCCACACAGGCTGAGCTCTGCCTGTCTAGGGCTCCACCACATCCCCAACAAACTCACTCTTACTGGCTGTGAAAGTCTGCTAGCTGATAGATCCAGGACCCCCAAATTGAGATGCCCCATGTAGAGGGGCAGTGCTGGGATGAGGTCAGAAGAACACTGCCCTGGGGGCTTGCCTTGACCCACTCACTCTCTGCATGCACATGGGCAAACGATTCAACCTTTCTGACCACCACTCTCTCACCTTCACATGAAGAGCCCAGACTCGCCGTCTCATCCCTAAAGGCTCCTTCTAGCTCTATGAGTCTATGATCTATGATCCAGTCCTGAGTGCACACAATTCAAGCGGCATGTGAGGCACAGAGGTGTAGAACTGTGACATGGGGCAGGGCTGGCTGGGCCTCAGACAGGTCCCTTAAAGGGGCTGTTTCCCTTGGTGGCCTGTCTACAGCTTGGCGTGGCTCTCAGCTTTGTAGGCTCAGAAATTCAATGTCATGATGGTCAGTATGAGCCGGCTCTGGATCCAAGTTAACATGAAGCTGCTAGAATGAGAGGGAAGGTTATTGTATTCATTTATAATTAGAAACTAGTTGACGGGGTGCTCCTATTAGCTGGCCCCTGGCCCTGCAGGTGGGTCCCAGGACTGCCTAGTTGTCTGAGGATTGTGGGATGGGTGCTCCCAAATTTGATTTCTGACTCAGTTTCCCTCAGGGTTCAAACAGCAAACAGTGAATTCAACCACTCACATTAGGATAATTTACAAGAAGGTTTATTGCAAGGGTGCTATTTACAGAGGAGTGTGGGGTAGGGAACCACAAAGGATAGCGCAGAAATCCAGGCCTGGTAGCATCCCTAAGCCCAAAGCAATGAGAGGGATGGAATGGCTGCTGGATCTCAGGCATAGAAGGAGGAGCTTTTATGGGAACAGCGAGTGACCTTTGGTGAAGGGTGAGGCCAGCAATGGGGGAGCCAGGGGAAGGAATAACTGAACTCCACCCCCTTCTTCCCTCTGATTGCCTGCTGGGGTGTCCCATTGGCTGAACTCCACCAAAAGCACAGGCCAGGGGAGTCTGTTGATGAAAGCCATCTAGGTCAGCCTACCAGGGCCAGAGCAGCTGGAGGAGGGAAAAATGCAAGGTGCCCAGCCCTCCGTCTGATGGATACATTCTAATTTCCTAACAACTCCAATCAGGCTGCGGCCAAGTTTTGCTGGCCTGGGCACTCCATCACTTCGAGGTGACTTTGTTCTGACATATTAAATGTTGATGGCTTAGTTTATTTGTTGGAGGAAACTTATTTCCCTTATTTCCAATTGTGGAGTGAGGAGGCACTTTCCCTCCCATGAACTCTTCTTGCGGCCCAAGTAATAGAATGGACAGAGAAGGCTCAATAAGGTGCATTTGAAAAGGCCTCAAGAGCTTCAAGCACTGCACAGTGAGTCAGCGGTGAAATTAAGTGAGGCTGTGAGTATGCTCAAATGGGGGGAAAGAAAGTGGACAATACAGACTGAAAAAAAATCCTGTAAGTTAATGTAGCGAAGCATTATCCAGCAGCACAGCATTAACAGAAGTATATAAGCTAGAACAAGAGAGGCGATAGTCTTTCTCTACATTTAACTGGTCACTTTGTACCTGAAGCCCTGGATTCCGGTGTGGAAGACACTTATTAAAAGCCAGTATCTGCCTCCAGACTCTCCCTTGCACAACTGGCCCTAGTTTTCCCCACTAAGGTCCTATGGCCATGTCTAATTTCTCTTGTCGCCAACAGTTGAAACAGTTGGCAACAGTTACGGTGCTTGCCGCCATCTTTTTTCCCCCAATCTAAACATCTCTAGTCCTCTAGCACGTTCCTCAGATGGCATGGCTCCAGCAACCTACATCCACGGCCACATCTGCTCCGTGTCGGAAATCTTAGCTTTCTCCGCCTCCTCCTCCTTCTCCTCCTCCCCAAACACCTGTGCTTTGATTGCCTCAAGCCGAAGACTCTCTAGCTGTTTTCTGGTGACTTCTGGCTACAGTTCCAGAAGCCAGAGTCCCATCCTTGATTCTCTGTCCACCTTGTGTTTCCACCTCATCTGCCTGGCAAAACTCCAACCCTGGATCAATCCAACTACTGGACATCTTTCTTCTTAAACCCATGCTGCTGAGACATGGTGCAGAAAATGCCCCATTGTGGCCCGACAACATGGCACATCCATGGTCTCCATCCTTAGCTGGGCCTTAAATACTTCCTGACATTCTTTCTTCATGTCCTTAGTCATGTGACTAAGCCTCTGGCTAATAATCATGTGACTGGTAGCCTCTGCTACTTCCAGCTTTGATCCCTGTCCTCTGGTCTCCTAGCAGTCAGCTCCCATTGTATTTACTACTGATCTTACCCCCTACTCTCATTTTCTTTTTTGTTGAAGTCTAACTACAAACAGTAATGTGCACAAATCTTAAGTGTCAGCTGATGAATATTTACATATGGCTGCATCCATGTTAAACACCACCCAAATAAAGATATCGAACATTTTCATCACCCGGAAAATTCCCTTGAACATCTCATAGTCAATAACCTCCCCTCCTCAGCTAACTGCTGTTCTGGCATTTATCACCATGGATTAGTTTTGCCTGTTCTTGAACTTCATATAAATATATATAAATACAGTATATACTATATCTATTTTACATATACTTATATATATTTTATATGTATACATATATATATAAATTTCATATCTGGCTTTTTTGAGCCAACATAATATTGTGAGATTCACCTATGTTGCTGGAAATAGTTCAATCTTTTTCATTGCTGTGTGGTATTTCATTGCATGAAATACATCAGAATTTGATGTTCCATTCTCTGATTAATGGACTTTTGGTTCGTTTCCAGTTTGGGGCTATCATGACTAAAGCTGCCATGCACGTTCTTGTGTGTCTTTTTGAAACATGAACTAATTTCTCATTATTCCCTATTTTCCTGTGAAAATAAAAGGTCCTCAGGTCAGAATGCCCACCCTTTCTCACTGTACACAGTTAGATCCTTCAGCCTCCTGTTCTTGCCTCCTTACCTGAAGGCTTAGTGAAGAGACAGCTCCTTTATACCAATCCTGCCTCCAGCCACCCAGGCGCATTTAACCAACTGTCCTCTTACTTGTCCCTCTAATGCTTTCTCTCTATGAGGCTTTTCCATCAACTCACCTCCATTTTAAATGAAAACCAAAACAATACCAAAAAAACCAACCCCCCTTGAATCTATGTTACACTCCAGCTACGATCCTGTATCTCTCCTGCTCTTCAGAGTCAAGTCTTGAGAGTGCAGTCCATACTTCCTTCTCTTTTATTTACTTCTCATCTCACTGAAACCTGGCCTCAGTCACCACACCCCTCTGAAATTGCTTGTTCCCAGGTCAACGTCGACCACCTTTGCCAAAGCCAAGCTTCACCTTTCTGTCCTTCCCCTACGTATTTTGACCTGTGTGCTGGGTCAACCCACAGAGGTGGGTCCAAGTTCAAGGATGGGTGAAAATGCTGACTGGGACCTGGTTCAAGGTTGCTTTGAGTTTGGTTTACCTTCAAATCATCAACTAAATCACATGAAGGGTAGAAATGAGATGTTGATGCCAGTGGGTGGCTGATCCCCTTCGCCTCCCAGGAGTCTCCCAAGGCATGCCACGCTTTAAGGCGCCTAGCGGCCCATGCAGCCTGAGAGACTCTCCAGGACAATGAATGGTGGCTCCCTGCTTTCTGTATCTGCGGCCATGTCAGCACCCTACTTAACCTACCTCATGAGGCAATTTTGTGCCTCAGAGAGTCAGACTGCTGCACTCCTGGGCTCCAGGTTCTGCAGTTCTTGCTGTGCCTGCACTGAGACATCTCTCTTTCTGGGCACCTGTACTGTGGGCTCAAGGAGGTTTTATGATGTCTACCAAAGCCTCCATGCCCAGCCTGTTCCACTTGGCCCTGTTGTCTCGGTTTAGGTTCCAAGACAAAGACTCGGGTGCAGGGAGTTAATGTGGGAGGTGATTACAGGAAGCACAGGGACTGGGGTAGGGGGAATGAGACAGGGAAGGGAGAAGGGTCAACAGAGTGGGTCACCACAGTGGGCAAGTTGGCCTTGATCCCTTTGGGCGTCCTCTGAGAACCTGTGTGGGATCCAGCACAGAACCGGGAAGCTGCTGGGACATTTACCTGACAGCTCCTGCCCCTTCCCCCACCACCCCAGGCTGAGGGATGCTGCTCGGGGCCTTTGCTCCTTACCTTCCAAATTGTGCCTGCACTGGGCTCAGCAATGCCCTGAGAGGCCAGAAAAATCTCCAGGACACAGAGAGAGACACAAGCACTCAAGGCAGAGGCTGTTGGCGTGCACAGGAACAGCCAAACAGCCGCGGGTGGCCTCAGAGGTGGGCTGAAGGGGTAAGGGGCAGGCGTCCACAGCGTGGGTTTGCCCCTGTCTCTCCCTCCCTCATTGAAAGTCTTTCTTCCCTCAGCCTCTGCGAAACATTCACTCCTGGTTTCCCGCTTGCCTTTCTGGCCATTTCTTCTCAGCATACTTCCGGACTCCTCTCTTCCCACCAACTTCCTGCCTAAAAGCCAAACTGGCACCCGCCTGCAGCCCTTCTAGCCCGCTCGCTCTTCCCTGCCTCCCGAGGGACCTTGCCTTCAGCCACTTCTACTTCTTCGCTGGTGACTCCTACATCCACGTCTTAGCACAGATCTCCCGGTTGCAATCGAAACCCTCACATCTGATTTGTCCCCGTGACATCTCTGTTTTTAGACATTTCACAGGCTTCTCAACATGCCCACGGCTGAACTCAGCAACTGCTACATCGGCGCCCAGCAAACCTGCTCCTCCTCTGTATTTCCTGTCTCCATGGATGGTACCACCATCCCTACAAGCTCCCAAGCCTGAAACTCGAAACCCATCTGTGGCAGACACCGTTGATCGGCTGACCTGGCCCTCATTTCTGATAATGGACTACACCATGGAACCATGGGCTGACAGTTTAGGCTAATGACCTCTAAGCAGATGTTTGCTGTGGCTTCCTGGGAAAGCTTTTGTTTCCCTGATATACATGCTGTTCCTTCTTCTTCCTGCTTCCTGCTGGAATATAGACACGAAGGCAAGAGTAGCAGCAGCTATCTTGTAACCATGAGGGGAAGGGCCAAGAGAATCACGGAGACTAAGGTGTTGATATTCTTGGACTGATATTTGCCTACCTCTTCTCTTCTTGTGTGAACAAAATACATCTTATTTGTTTAAGACAGTGTAGTCAGATTTTTAGATTCATGTAGCCTGTAGGGGATGCACTGCTTGGATTTTCCCCTTTAAGATGGAGGCACTCATTTCCTCATCTGTTGAGAGTGCAGAATGCTGGATGTCACTCCGTCCAAAATATTTCCTAATTTCCACAATTTCTTCCAAGATTCCACAGCCTGGCTTAGCCTTCCCTCTTCTTGTGGTTCACTTACTTGTCTGACTCACTCGCCGGGCTGTTTCTGAAGAACAAGACCATGTCTTTTGTGACTTTGTCCCTCTGGTACTTGACACAAGAGTTGGCACATAGTCTGCTCCTGTGTTTCATGTTTTGTGATCATTCACGCTCCAGGGTGCTTTTTTCTGAATATGTCTAGCCTGTGAATGACTTTTTCAGAACTGAGCAGAATGTGCCAGAAGTGGTCTTGACAAGAGTGGGACAAAGTGGGACCATCACTTCCCTTTTCATAGACATTTACATTTGACTATAGCCTGGGGCAGGATTCATTTTTTTTTTTTTCCTCCAGCCACCATCTCCCACTCTTTCCTCACACTGAACTTACTGTCTGTTATGATTTCCTTTTCATCCAAGATGTTGTGAAGCCACATTTCTCACGTCCTATACCTGGGCTTCTGCTTCCTAGATCGAGGCTAGAACTCGAGATTTTTTCCTATTAAATGGCACCATTCCCACCAGTCTTGACTGCCAATTCTAATTATACTAGAACAGAACATGACTTTTATATTTTTATTTAAATATTTTAATGTAATTTACTATGATTTCTGCAAATGACCGCAACACCTTTATGGAAGAGGATTTGGAGGCATATAAATAAATAAATACCATTTTGACCGACTAAATCTCTTGCAACAACCTGTGGAGACATCATCGGAATCCAAGTCGATGGATTATCCAGTCTTTTAAATACCCTACCAGCTTGGGGGCAACCAGGAATCTGATAGGTATGTGTCTTACATTGATCCATCTGCTCCATGCATGAAAATGTTGAATAGGGCTGAAGTAAGAGCCCCAGAGGGGAGTCTGAAAGTGTATCACCTACTTTGGATTTTAGGAGATTTCACTCAAGTCTCCTTCCCCCACCACCGCCAGCTGTTCCCGCAGGGCTGACAGTAAGTGAGGGCAAGAGAGGGTCAGACGGGGGCCTAGAAAGGCCCTTACGTCAAATCCGACTCATTTCTTTCTGGATTACCTGCTCTTTAACACGCTCAGTACCTCTTCTCCCCTCCACTAGCGCAGAAAATGGAGAGCGGGCGGGGTCCCGGGCTCAGACCCGGGCTGATCTGGGCCGGCGAGCACTGCCGCCACCCCGGCTCCACAGGCGTGCTCCCTGCCAGCCGCGTCCTCTTGGTTATGATGCAGGATGCCCGGGCACACTTTTTATGGCCATGTGCTTTCTCTTTTCTTCCTGCATTAAAATTTTATTCACCGCATGTCAGCTTGCTTATTAAGAAACTCCCAGGTGCTTCTTACTTGGGCTCCGCCTGCCCTCAGTTCCGGCCACCGCTGTTTTCTCATCTATCCCTTCGCATGTGCTAAAATGCCTCCGTTGGGTCTCCGAAAACTCGCAGCAGGCATAGCAAAAGGTCACAGCATGCAACATACCCGACTTTCCTGGGAGTGTGGGTGGCACCCACTTACCCCATCGCTTCTCTTTCCACCCCTCCCCCCGCCCCGGACAAATTGAGCTGTCCCCTGCCTGTGTTCACTCCCAGTCTCAACGACCTGCCCCGCCAACTCGCTTCGTATGTTAATTTCTCCGTCCCCCACCCTAGCGGGCAAACCCGCCACTCCCCCTTCCAAATCCCCGACTGGACTGCCCCCCACCCCTTTGCTTGTCTGAGATCAGAGCTTTTAACCTTTTCTATGCCATGGACCCCTGTGTCGCACTTCTCAAACTTTAGCGTAAATAGGGAATTACCCCAGGATTCATTAAAATGCAGATGCTGATTCAGTAGGTCTGGGCGGGCCCGAGATTTGCATTTCTAACGAGCTCCCAGGTGATGCAGCTGGTCCATGGACTACACTTTGAGTAGCAAGGTCTCAGAGGCTTTCAAACTTGGAGGGGGGCAAGGGGCTGCCCGCATCCCCCTCCCCCAACCCTCTCCCCAAGCGCCAGGGAAAATCTGTGGCCACATCTGATGCATAAACAGACTCCGGCAGCGCAGAGCATCACAGGTGCGCGTCCTGGCGGCCCCGGCCCCGCCGCAATTCATCAGCTCCTAACAAATGCTTCTTTATAATCAGGAAATAGGAACCGGCTCTCCGAGCGGGGAGCGCTGCCTGCGCTCCTCCCACCTTTCCGGGCCGCTGCGCAAGGGGCGGACTTCAGGCGGGGCGGCTTCATAAACCAGAAAAAAAGAGACGAAACAATTAAACCTAGCGAGCCGGGATTGCTCCGAGGAACAGGATTTCAAAGGCAGCGGAGTCTGGCTGGTTTCCAGGCGGTGGGATCAGCCAAAGGGCGCAGGCCTCCCTCCCTCAGCGTGACAGGTGCGCCCGGGGCAGGCACTGGGCTCCCAGCTTACCCTTTGCCCTTCGCGCCACCAGCCCCCCTCCCCCGGCCCCTAGTGAAGAATGACTCAGGTTGGTAGGGGAACTGACCCCTGCTATCCGCATGCAATAGGAAAACGCGGAGACAAGCCACACTCCTTGTAGTCCCGCCGTGGAGCTGTGCTCACTCCCAGACTTTTCTGAGAATAGATTTAGAATCACACCTTCAGAGATGTTCTGGAATCTGTCCTTTCCAACTGTGTACATCTTTTCCTCCCTCCCTTCTTCCCTCTGTGAGGTCCTTACCCTTTACCTAAACAGTTATTTTGCTCATTGAATCCAGTGCTGGACACTGGACAGACATTTACAAAGTCAAATAAAGAAATGCCATTTGGTCCCAATTTGCAGCTTCATGCCACAACACTGAACGTGTAAATGATTTTAAAAAGAAAGAAAATTATTTTAGAACAGTGTACGCCAAGTGTGGTCCTGGGACCAGTAGCGACAGCATTGTCTGGGGACCGGTTAGAATTGGGGAGATTCTTTGGCCCCAGCTCAGACCTCCAGACTCAGACACTCTGGGGGGTGGGACATGGAACTTCGTTTTAACGAGCCCTCCAGGCTGAAGTTTGAGAAGTAGTCCTCTAGAGAAATGCAGAGCCCATACTCAACGTCTGTGTCATGTACAGGGCAGGGAGCTGGAGAGCAAAGGGAAATGAACATGCTCTGACTCTTGGAATGGGGGAAGGGTGGACATTGGTCCAGAATAGGCAATAAAGTTCTGGCTGTACGTGGTTCAGACAAGCCTTGGCCCACTGCAAGTGGCGGAGGCTGCAGCGAGGCCAGTTGCTTCATCGGAGAGAGGTTCCTAGTGCTCTATTGCGTAACCCACCTTCCCACACTAACTGCCAGGTAACGGGATTGTCTGCTTCATGCTAATAAGCTGCCTCGACTCTTCTAACATGCCGAACATGATAAGAGCATGGAGGGATGAAATATCTGGAGTAGTTAAGTAATCAAGGCAGGAATAATTAGGTAGACTAAACCCCAACAGAAATAATCCATCTTTTGGAAAGAAATGACATTTTGAAAAATTTAGAAATCTTCATCAAGCTATTATGCCACTGCAATATATAAGCACTTTGCATTATGTTTTCTTTCCTGCAACACGCAACACATGTGAGAGTAATTAAGGGATTTCACTCTGTTCCGAGCACTTCATCTCAATGATGGCTGCGCTGGACACTGGGGACTAATATAAATAACTCATCAATTATCTTTCCTAAATAAATTGTCTATCGGTTTAAAGAGCATATTATTTTGTAGCCAGGTACTTCAAAGAGTTTTGCTAGAGGTTACGAGCCTTTAGGATGTTTTCATTGTCGCATGAGCACAGGAAGCAATACAGGTCCCCTTTCAAAAGTTTCCATGGACCGTAAGGGTTCCTTCTCTTCCCTGCCTGTCTTCCTACTTCATCAGTTGATATTGGTGATTAACCTGCTCTGTGAAATATGGGAGCTCTTACTCTGGAATGCAGGAGAAGATTTTAGCAGATTATATCCTCCTGTGAAAAATGGCCTTTGTCATCAGTGGCTCGGAGAGGACACTGCGGTGTGTTCAGATATATGGATTAGCAAGGGGCACCATGGTGCGAGATAAGACACAGTGCTGGGCTGGGCTCTGGGAGTCCAGCGGCGTGCCCTTGAACAAAGCGGGTAAGAGTTGTGAGCCTCGGTTTCCTCATCTGTATAGCAAGTGTGTGTGTGGGGAGGTCAGTTCAAAGCCCTCTCGATGCCTTTCACCCTTGATTGTACGAGTCCGAATGAATTCCAGGCATTCGAAATCTCCCTAAAATGGCCCCAAAGGAGAAATTGCAGGAACACGGTGATGTGCTTCTGCCGGGGTGGCCTATGTGACGATGCCAGGAGCAGGCATTTCTGTGTCTATTGTGACATCCCCACCCACCGTCTTTTAAAAGTTCCACTGTGGCTTTTCTTGGCTCACGCCTCCCTCTTCCTGCCACCAGTTTGAAATCGCTGCAGGAAGATCTGCCTGGCTTTAGGAAGCCACCGTGCCTCGTAACATATTTGTTCCCAGTGAACGCTTGAAGCAACTGGAGCACAGAGTTTAAATGACTTCCCAGAAGCTGCTGGAGGAATGTGGAGTGGGACAAGCAAGGGGAACATGGACCTGGATTCTGCACTTCGGGAAGCCACCTGCTGACTACATTCAGCTGCCCGTCGCCCCCCACTCCTTGCAGCTCTTTGTGGGGGGTAACCCTGGAGGTCAGAGATTCTCCTCCCCAGGTGCCTCTTCCTGCCTTGGCTCTTCCTGGTGACAGGGTGGAAGCATCTTGCTAAATCCCGCAGCAGCCGTCCACAAGTCTGGCAATTTTCACAAGAGACCTAGTGGTCTCAGCCCACTTTTCAGCAAGATTTAATAGCACGAGACTGTTGTGAGCCCTCAAACTACCGGGAAGAGAAGTGTTTGCAAATCTGTGGTTTGGAGAAAGCTGCACTCAAAACAACAATTCAGATCTTAATTTACAGCCTGCAGATTTGCAGGGAAGAGGATTTCTGGTAAGATGGCAATTAATGGGGCTTTTTTCCAAAGCCTGGTTCATTTCCTGCCTTTTAACTCCTTTGCTGCTGTCTCTCGGAGCCACTGGCAAAATCATTGCACAAATGGCAAAATCATTGCACAAATGAATGAGGCCATTCATTCATTCAACAAACATATACTAAATATATAAAGACCACGTACAGGCATTGTACTAGGTGCTGGGAATGCCGAATGAATAGATTTTGGTCCCTATCCTTGAGGAATGGTGAGCCTGTTGGGGAGAGATGGGCATTATCAACACAGGTCCATGCTATATAGCATGACGGGGGCTACAAAAGACGCAGGGAGGGGAGTTTTGGCTGCAAACCTGTAGTTCAAGGGCCAAATCCTAGCACTAAGACTGGCTTTCCTTGGCCTGAAGAGTGTTAAAAAATATGTATTTAGTATTTAAACATTGAAAGATCTTACAAAAATAAGTCATGATTCTTGGCTTCTCTTGAAACATTTGAAGATCAGGCAATTCTGGGCCTGCATTTTGAGATGACAGTAATAATGCAACTGATGCCAAGTAGTGGCTGCCCCCTTTAGATGGGACTCACGCTGTCCAGCTGGACACAATAACCAGGACACCCACAGTTGTGCCTGTGGACCCTTTCTCACCAGCTGTAGGCATTTGAGTTTGCAACTCTTGGACTTGAGAACAGTAGAAGGGTAGACACGGGAATGGTTACTTTGCTGGGTGGATGAATTGGGTGTCCTCGTGTTCCTGTCCGGGCAAGTGAGCGAGATACGGCTGCAGCTTCTCTGTGATCTGGCCTCTTTTTTCTGTTTATAGCAGTGGCTCCTGGGCACCCTAAGCTGCTTCCTCATACAACTAGCACTTAGGGGAATGGGCCCTGCTGCTTTATGCCTCTGGGCTGTGCTGTCCACTCCAGTAACTTCTAGCCATATGTGCATATTTCAATTTAAATTAAAACAAAT
Source organism: Indri indri (assembly GCA_004363605.1). Lineage (NCBI taxonomy): Eukaryota > Metazoa > Chordata > Mammalia > Primates > Indriidae > Indri > Indri indri. The sequence goes on along the minus strand of RJWJ010007935.1, from coordinate 24,842 downwards.
TGAAATGAAATAAAATTAAAAATTTCATTTTTCAGTTGCACTAGCCACAGTTCAAGTGCTTAATAGTTAGTGACTTCCATTTTGGATGGTGCAGACATAACACATTTTTATCATCATAGAAAGTTCCAGTGGACAGCACTGCTCTGGGGTTTTGCTTAAATCGCTGCTTTCTCTCCTTCGGATGAAATCTAACACCTGGCCTTTGAGCAACTGTCCTTCTTTTGAGAGATGGTGCCAGTGTCCGCTCTTCTTGGATGTCTCTGGAGATGTTTCCTTCTGGGTGGACTTGTCCACACTCACCTCTCTGTCCCTAATGTCTCCCCTTTACACAGCATCACAGCACAAAGCACACCTAATTTTTATATCTGCCAGCTTCTTGTAGGTGGGGACTGTGTCATTCATGGCTGGTTTGTACCAGAATTTAGCTCAGAGGTAGCTCCGTCAGCGCATGATAGATGCTCAATAAATGTTTGTGGAATGCCTGACAAGGGGGTGGCAGTCCAGGCAGAGAGAAGGGTACGGTATTGTGGCTAGGCCCTAGACTACAGGAGTGAGAGGTAAAGGAGCTGGAGGGAGAGATGGGACAGCTCATCGATGATTGGTCTAGTGCACAAGAGCTTGGGGGCAGGGTTGTTGGGACTTAGACTCAGCCTCCCCTGAAGGAACACATGATGTCCCAGACCTGTCAGCGAGGCGAGGATGCCAGAGAACTCTTTTTACAAGCTCAGCCTCGGGTAGCACGCACATTCACAGCAATTTCCAGCTCGAGCGAGCTGTTACTGCAAACCTCTAAGAAGTCAGTGTCTCGCAACATTGAGCAATGAGCAGCCAGCCTTGCGGGGATGAACTCGGAGTCCTTGTTTATCAACTCGTCTTTTTTTTTCCCCTTCGCTTCTCTGTTTCCTAGTCTGTCTCATGGGCTCATTCCTGCCAAGCCATTGACCCTCACTCCCCAGCAAACACAGGTAATTTATACCACCTGTGTTTACACCGCAAGGTATCTAGGCTTTTCAGGCTAAAGATTCGTGAGAGATTGCACTGAACAGAAACATCTATTAAAAATAGAAATTCATAATTAAAAATGAGGAACAACGGTAGGATGTGCTCCTGTAACTCTGTTTCTTGTGAACAAGGAGTGAGTTATTTTCTTTGTGGGGAGGAATCCCAGTGTTAGGTCCTAGAACTGGTGTCAGAGAAGGAAGATGGCGATGGTGGCTGTGATATAAAGCTAGAGAACTTGAAAGGTGGGTGGGTCGGGGGAGAGCTCCGTGTGCTTGGGCAGACTTTGGGGCTTTTCATCTTGAAACTGCAATTTCCTCAAATTTGGCTAGAGATAAAAAGTAATAGGCATTTCTGTTAAAACGCAATATATGTTGTCTTCGATTGGGTTCCCTGGAAATAGACTTTGAGATGGAGATATGTATGCTTGAAGGTTTTTTTTTTTTATTAAAACAGCTTTATCGAAATATGATTTACATACTATAAAATTCATCTGTTTTAAGCATACAGTTCAAAGATTTTTAGTGAATTTGCTGAGTTGTGCAACTATTACTACATTCCAACTTTAGAACATTTCCATTACTCCAAGAAGATCCCTCGTGCCTGTTAGCAGTCGCTGCCCATTTCTACCCTCAGCTCAAGGCAAACATTAATCTACTTTTTGTCTCTATAGATTTGCCATTTCTGGATGTTTCATGTAAATGGAATTATACAGTATGCGGTCTTTGTGGCTGGCTTCTTTTACTAGGCATGATGTTTTCAAGCTTCATCCACATCCTAGTCATATGTATTAGTACTTGTGCCTTTTTATTGCTGAATAATATTCCAGTATGTGAATATATCACATTTTGTTTATCCATTCATCTGTTGTTGGACGTTTGGGTTGCTTCCACTTTTTGGCTATCGTGAATCATATCGCTATGAACAGTCACGGACAAGTCTTTGTGTAGATGTATGTTTTCATTCCTCTCGGGTATATACCTGGATGTGGAATTGCTGGGTCATATGATAAATTTATATTTAGCTTTTAAAGAAACTGCCAGATTGTTTTCCAAAGTGGCTGCTCCATTTTACACTCCCACTAGCAGTGTATGAGGGTTCCAGTTTCTCCACAACCTCACTAACACTTTTTGATTCTAGCGGTCATGGTGGGTATGAAGTGGTATCTCATTGTGGTTTCAATTTGCATTTCTCTGGTGACTAAATGATGTGGAGCATCTTTTCATATGCTTATTGGCCATTCATATATTTCTTTGATGACATGGTTATTCAAATTTTTGGCCCACCTTTAAAAATTGGGTTGTCTTATTATTGAACTTTAAGGTTTTTTTTTTTCAAATATATATTCTGGATACAAGACCTCTATCAGATATATGATTTGCAAATATTTTTACCCAGTCTGTGACTTGTCTTTTCCTTTTCTTAATGGTGACTTTTCAAGTACAAAAGTTTTAAAATTTGACATAGTCCAATTTGTTAGTTTTTTATTTTATGGATTGTACCTTGGTGTCATAAGAACTCTTTGCTTAATCCAAGGTCACAATTATTTTCTCATGTTTTCTACTAAAATTTTTATAGTTTTAGCTCTTCCATTTAGGTCTATGATGCATTTTGAGTTAATGTTTGTGTATGGTGAGAGGTAAAGATCGAAATTCATCTTTTTGCATGTGGATATCCAGTAGTCCTGGAATCATTTATTGAAAAAAATATCCTTTCCCATTGAACAGTCTTGGCATCTTTGTTGAAAATTAATTGACTGTAAGTGTAAGGGTTTCTTTCTGGACTCTAAAATCTGTTGCATTGATCTATATGTCTACCCTTATGCTAGTACCTACCACATTGACTTGATTACTGTAGTTATGTAGTATGCTTTAAATCAGGAAGTATAAATCCTCCAACTTTGTTCCTCTTTTCAAAATTGTTTTGGCTATTCTGGTTCCATTGCATCTTCGTAGAGTATTAGGATCAGCGTGTCAATTTCTGTGTGCAGGAGGTTTATTTGGAGTATCTCACGAGATGCGCCTGTAAGGGCATGCGGAAGGTAGGCTGGGGAGCATGACCACAAAACAGTTACAATTGAGGACTCAGCAGATACGGCGAGCTCTGGAGCTGGGATGGCTCTTCAGACTTGTTCCAAATTGAGGTGAGGGGGCTGGGCCTTTGTATCCCTGTATCAGCTTAGGGATGGCTGAGGGCTGTCTCCTGGGAGGGTTGCATAAACTTGGGCAGGGAAGTTTCTTGGGGCCGAGGACAATACACAGTGAAGGACTCAGTTGTGAGTGACCAACAGTTGATATTCCAGCTGCTGGAGGATAGGTACGTTGGCCCAGGCATGGGACTCTGTCCCTTTGTGTTGCTGAGATCCACTTGCTTCTTAGATCAGTTTGCTCCATTTGTGAAGGCCTTCTCCAGGATTCTTAATGTTCTTATTTCCTGGGAAACTTACAAAAGCAGAAGTAGTTGATTGTGTGGCCATAACTGATATTCACCATCGCCCTTCCCCTGCCATCGATTCTGGATTCCCCTCTCACTCAGCTGGCACCTCCGCTGGTCTAGGCAGCTTTCATGGCAGGTGAGCCAGACTGTCATTGCCTATGGGTCTGAGCCTGTAGTTAGCATGCCCTTCTCCTATGGCTATGGCTGCCTTAGTCATCCATTTACCATTCTAACCGGATGTGGAAGCACTAAGAATGAGATCGTACCAGAGGGGACTTAATCGCTGGATGGATACAATTTTAATCAACCCCAAGAATCTCAGACATGATGATGCTGATACTTCTGCATGTTCGGGCCCTCTGCAGTCAGCATTGCCCCGTCGCCGAGCTGGACCTTGCCAATCTCTCCGGCCAGCTTCTGTTTTCATTTGTGAGACAGACTTGAGACGGGAGGTCCCAATATGTGGGGAACTGCAGCCAGCCATGTCCAATAGGAACTTGTAAGGAGATCACACAGAATCCAGAACAATCTCCACCAGACCCAGAAAGGCAGCCCTCTGTGGTCACTCAAGTTGAAATCAAATTAACTAACAACCACAACCCAAATCTTACTTTTATTTGTTAATTTTCGAATCAGTCAACTGGGTTTTAACGGGTGGCGTGGTAAGGGTAAAGTTCTGTCCTAGGCCTTAGGTGAAAAAGAAAGACCCCCCCCCCACAAGGCATACTCCCTGCTCTTGAGGGTTATAGTTTGGCAAATCATGGTCTGCAAGACAAAGCTGTCCAACAGTGGCAACAGAGACCATATGGCCCACTAAGCTGAAAATATTTACAATTGGGTCCTCTGCAGGATAAATTCACCGATTTCTGGTTTAGGAGACTGGGTGTGCAATTACCATAGTTAGACACTAGCTGCTGTAACAAATCCAAAAGCTCAGTGGCTTAACACCATGAAGGATTCCTTCTTGTCCACATCACCATCAAAAGCAGGTGGGGCTCTGCTCCAGGCAGTCATCTGGGGGCCCATTGTAGTAGAGGCTACGACATCTTTTCTTAGTTCCCCTTTATCAGGCTGGGGCCCCCATCCTGCAGCTGCTGTAAATGCTAATCGCTCACAGCTGCACCACGATCTGGATATTTGTCCTGAGTTGTCAGACAGCCACTCCACCCAGAAATGCTTGAGAACATAGGTCATAGGTAGTCCTGGGGTCAGCCCCTAGGCAATGGTTGACTGGGGCAGGGCTACAAATACCTGACTTGTTGGCCTCAGGTGGATACAACCCAGTGGAGCCACTCATGCTCCAGAGCTCTCCTAGGGATCAGAGGCTAAACTTTATGTCAAACTACCTGTTTGCTTATGTTCCTCCCTTGTCTTGTCCTGCTTGTCTCACTCCTTTGCGGGTTCCCCTGGGAGCATTCTGTCACTAAATCCCTTGGATGGGACTCCTTCTCAAGCTCTGCTTTTAGGAAGCCTGACCTAGCACATCAGGCTCCTATCATATTGTGGTTCTGCCATCTTCAACATATACCTTCAAGGACACCCTGGTGTATCATCTAGCTAGCAGACAGGAGGGAGGGAGGGAGAGAAAGAGGGAGGCAGAGACAGAGAATGGAGAAGGCACTCTCACTCTTAACTCTCTAATCTCTTTGCTCATATTTGATTGGTGAAAACTGGTCTCTCATCGAGATAAAAGGGGGCTTCGAAACTAGTTTAACTGTGTGCCCAGGAAGAGGAAACAGTTTTGGTGAGCATCTGCCAGTCTCTGCCCCAAGGCATGTGTCTTAAATAATTCCAGAATAAATTCTCGGATCAAGATGACCGGGTAAGAGCAGGTCACGGGACAGAACATGATTACTTTCTCGATGAGTGGAGTTAGCTGCTGAGGCTCCCACTCCCTCCGAGCATTCCTTTCCATGCCGGTCTTCCCAACTCTTCTTTCAGTGACCACGACAGAATCATCCCCCCAGCACTGAGCTCAATGAGTGGGACATAGGAGGAACTGAATAAATGTTTGGTTAATAAAATCACTGTTGGTTGGGGCAGTCCAGCGGAGGAGATGGAATTCTTGTTGACCTTGGAATGGAGGAGCAAATTTGCAGAGGTGTGGAGGGTGGGTGGAGGGCATCACCCCAAGCAGGGAGAATAATGGCAGGGGAGAGAGTTGATTTCCCGACATTGGCTCCCTAAGTAACAAGAGCCTTCAGGGAGCAAATCTCTTTCTTGGCCCACACGTTCTTTCCCTGATGGGCTGCGGCCATATCTCCACAACCTGCAAATAAACAGCTCCCCCTGCTCCCACTGACATAGCTGCCTTGTCTGTTAGCAACCGCAAATGTTCTGATTCAACTAAAGTTTATCTCCTCTCTCCATCTCCCTCTTAAGGTTGTCTTGGTGCCTTCTCTCCCCAATGCTGCCCTCTGCATTCTTAGTCTGTTTTGGTCTCCCTGACAGCTCATTAGTCTCTGAGTCTGGATGTTTCTTGGCTTGATAATCAGCGGCCCCCTTGGCTGGGGGCCTGCCTGGATCTCATTAGCAGCTGCAGTCCTTGTGGAGATCACAGGGAACCCCCAAAGAAGTCATATTTGTAAGTATCTGCTGGAAGAATAACAACAGGATTGAACAGAAGTGAACAGAACACAGTAATTAAAAACATCGCCTGGTCACCGGTGGTAGCTTGCCCTTAATGAAACACATTACGACAAGATTGAAAGGAAACTTGGGTTTGCATTGAGAGCTGCTGGAGGGATGTCTAGGGGCTGTGTTGGTTCTTAATGCAAACCAGGCACTTTGGGGTTAAATCTGGCATTATCTTCTTCAGGATCTTGTACTTAATTTTCTTAAAACCTCTGTAAACATCGTCTTATTTGTCATGACAACTTGTCATACCATTCTTGATGTCCGGCACCATGATTTGCATGTTGGGGACCAGCCCACATTTGCCTAACTATTGGCAAAATGTTTTGAATGCCATTTTTGAAATTCCTGGTGAAACAGTGCCCGCAGCCCTGGAGATGTGTCTTCTGGATATTCTTAGAAACAGAACAATGAACAAGGACACTTGGAAGGAAAAGGGCAGCTGTCCCTGATTGCCAAGTGAAATACAACTTTGTTATTGAAGTTCCCTGCTCTGCCTTTGGAAAAGCTGGGATTACATGTCCTTTTCTCCAGTGTATTAAAAAAAAAAAGTAAGACATTGGCTTCAAATTAATCCGTAGAACTTTGAACTAAAATGAGGTTTCTTTCTTGGATACCAGACCAGAAAACAACACAGTGGGCTGCCACGAACCAAAGCAGGGGACAGTAGAAGGGGTGCGACTACGGCGTGGAGGAGCTGTGGATGGTGACGCTCTCCCATTTCTCAAGTCTGGGTTCCCCCGCTGACCACCATGTGGCCCGCCAGATGTGGCTCACTCTCCAGGATGCCCTGTGGGACCCATACCTGGCGCCTCGCAGTAATTGCAGCGCTCCGAGTGCCCGAGGAAGATTTGGATGCAGGCGCTCTCATGTGGCCTCACCTATAGCTGACTTCCAGCTATGGGTCATGGCTAAAGACTGAGCTAAAGGGCCAGCTTGCTGTCATTTTGAACAGACCTGTCTGCCTGAGAGGGTTTTGAGGAGAGCATGAGGGAGAAAGAAGACTCTGGAAAGTTGCATGGTCATGGGTTATAATGTACTGCTCGCTGTTCCCACCCAAGCTCGGAGCTGGTTGTGGAAGGCTTGTTCTGGGGCCATTTGCTTCACGAGTATCCTATGGAGTAGCCTGCAGGTGGTGTTTGCATATCCTAAAGAAAGACCCCAGGAAATCGCCATCCATGGACCTTGATTCCCCATCCCCCTTAAACCCCACCCCCCCCAAATCCATGGGTGAGCCTCTGTCTTTTGTTGGTCAAGGCAGTTGACTGTGGGACTCCACGGCCTGGGGCGTGTGGACGGTCAGTGCCACCCTTGCGAGGGCCACTCTACAGTTGGACAACCCCCTCTGGCCTTGTTTAGCTCTCTGTGCATCTCCTGCCAGCCCTCTTTCTCCCCAACAATGCCTGTGCCCGTTACCCCCACTCTAACGGAATGAATACGTAAGGGGGCAGGAGTCAGTGGGGGTTCAGAAGGCTGGCAGAATGAGGGCTGTGCCAACCAGCCACGCGGGCAAGGGAGCTTTGTATCACATGCCTTCATTCCTTCCCTTGCAGCCTCTCTCCTCGCACCCAGTGGCAAGGCGGCAACATTCTTAATGATAATTTTTTAAAAGTGCCAGGCCTCTGCTCATTTGCAAATCATCGCATTTAATTTGCATAGCAGATTCAGGAGGCCCTAACTCTGCATATGGAAAATGGAATACGGTATAAATAAGATAAATGGATTAGGTCAGCTGACTGCAACTGTAGCCACGGCCAACCCACGGGCCCCGGTGCACATGAACTACAGAGGAGGTTTGTCAATCAGGCAATTTATTCCGATCCTGGAAGCGGAGAGGCAGGATGTGTGTGCACGCCCGCACACAGCCTCGTCGGCAGTCCCTGCTGGGAAATAGGCCATCGGGCAGTCCCTGCGCAGGGCTGCCATGGCCTCTCAGTCCTCAGGGGAGGTGAGGGGAAGCTCCTGGACACAGACCACCTGCATTCAAGGACCCCCTGTCAGAAAGAAGGTTTTGCCTGCAGATCACGTGTGGTCAGTCGAAAGCCAGTCTCCTTGAACTTGCTGACTCAGTGACCAGCAGCTGAAAGGTTGCAGAGAACAGTTGCCGGAAGGCGGGGGTTGGGGGCTTTTCAGGCCTTCCCGTCTGTCCTTGTCCTCAGAGGCCTTGCCATCCCGGGGCAGTCATCTAGGGCAGCCAGGCCTGGACAGCAGTGTCTGGGGACACAGGAAGTCTCAGATCCTGCTCAGTGAGGGAAGCAAATTACCCTGGCAGCTGGCCACTCACTCCTGTCCACCTCTCAGCCCCCTCCTCGGCCTGCCACATGAGTCTCCGTGGCTGACCCCCACCGTTTCAGGACATGGACCATCCATCATGGCAGTGCCATCCAGGGCTGTAGCAGGTGGCTTGTCATTTTTATCAGTGCAGCTCAGAAAGAGAGGCGTGGGCGATGGGGCTGCTTCAGTAGATAAATATGACATGATGTGGGCACCTTTTGCAATTAGTTAATGGGTTGGCTATGTGGGGTAGGCTTCTTTGGCCTTCTGTCTCGGGATTAATGACCTAAGATGACAGATGGAAACCTAAAATCGCTCAGGAAAAGAAAACAAGCCTGGGGTGGGAAAAGGGGTGGGAAGAATGGTCCAACTCCTGGGGGGCTGGGGCAGTGGTGGGGAGAGAAAAATGGCATTGAGTCAGTGAGGAGCTGGGGGGGTCTGATCAAGGAAGAGTCCCAGAGATTGCTTTAGGGACTGGGACTTTACGAGGAGCTGTAGACGGGTATGTGTGTGTATATGTGCGTATGTGTGGTATGTGTGTATGTATGTGTGTATGTGATACATGTGTGTGTACAGTGTGTATGTGGTGCGTGTGTACGGTGGGTATGTGGGAGGTGTATGTGATGTACATGTATGTGTGCTGTGTATGGACAGTACATGTGTGTGGTGTACATGTGTGGTGTGTGGTACCTGTTTATGTATGATGTGTCTGTGGTATGTATTTATGTGAAGTGTGTATGTGTGTGTGTGTGTGTGTGTGTTCGTGTATGGTGTATGTGGTTGTATTTGTTCAGTTCTGGGTTTGGACACACAGACGCTAGACAGTCTCCCACCCCCTGCTGGCCTCGCTGTTTGCCCAGGGCCCCTTTCTGTCCCCAGGGCTACCTGTGGTGCCCGCCGCTACCAGGCTCCTGGGCCTTAGCCTGCCGCCCTCTTTCCCCTGCCGAGGCTCAGCTGCAGATGAGCCACGATCTTTCCTCTTCTTCCTTCTCTCCCTACAAGGAAAACCCAAGGAACCTTCTGGTGTCAGGGTTTCAAGGCCAATCACTGTGGGGGAAAAGATCAGTGGCAGGCAGCCTCTGTGTGGCAAAAGATGGAGCTATTCATGATCAGGAAAAAGATTGGGTTAGTGGTGCCAACACAACACAACTGGCCACTTTGGAAACCGTCAAGGGTCTCTCAAGATTCTACCAGCAAGTGGGCTCCTTTGAAGCCAAGGTGACACAGGATGCCCTTAAGAAAGGTGTTTAAAATGCGGTGAAGGCTGCCAAGTTGCCCAGAACACACTATCCTGTTCCAGGACAAAGGAGGTAGAATAACCTCCTGGCTATGCAGAATGGGGATTAGATGATAGCAGGGTCTTCTGCGCCTTCCTGTCACTGCTCCTCTCCCAGAGGGCCGGCTTGCTGCCCTGGCTTGGACCAGCAGGACAGGCAGGGTGGGTGGATCTGGAGGCCTCTCAGCTGGAAGAGGGCCAATCTCAAACACATGCATCCTGAGATGCTCAATAATGGAAACCAAAGAGGTCCAACCTGGGCTTCATGATGGTGGCAGTGGTGGCAGGGAATTCTCTGAATAGGTCACCTGAGGCCTGGAGACTCGGGAGCGCTGCTTCTGGCCTCTCATGCCCTGGAGCTAGCTAGAATGCCCACAGCTGGGCTGCAGGTGTGAGTTTGATGCTCCAGGGCCACACCCTAGATGCCCTGCATCCTAGCTTGGTAGCAGCTCATCAGGCTCCATCTCCTTCCACCCTGGAATAACGAGAAGACTGACCCCCTTGTGGACAGAGGAAGCATCCCATTTTATGGCGATAATTGTAAGAATCCCCACAGGAAAGGTATTTTCTCCCAAGGTCCATTTCAGTCAGGGTGCTGTAGATTGTTTGCAGTGGAAAACCCTAATGCAAATGAGCTAATGCAAAACAGGCGATTTTTGTTCCATATGACTAGGACGATTTGGAGTTCAGGCATGGCTAGATCCAGGGGCACACACCATATGGACAGCTCTTTCTCTTTCATTCATCTTGACTTTGTTTCTCTCGGCATTGCCTTCATTCTCTGTTGCTGCACACAGCCCTCCCTGTGCAGCACAAGAAGTTGCTGCCTTCACAGCCTCCCAGTTTAGCAACCTCTTGGAAACAGAGCTTGTCTTTCCCAGGGTGTAGCATTTGCCAATCTCCCCACTGCACAAATATTCCCACCATGGTCAATTTTAGGCTACCCAAGAGCTGCACGTACTTAGCTCTTATGAACAAGAGGAAGGTGGGCTCCAGCGCATTGCTGCTCCCGTGTCTGCACACTCGGTCTAGGAAATCAGTCTGACTGCCCCTCCTTGGCACTCGGGCCCAGCTCTGGACCAAGCCCTGTGTCCAGGGAATGGACTGTGCTGATTAGTCAGGACTTGGTCCCTTTTTGCCCTGTGGCTGAGATTGGGGAGAAGGCACAGGGTAATGGAAGCAAGAGCCAGACTAGACCTGTGTGAAAGTGGGTGGGGAGCCCCCAAAGAAGGGACCCAAACAACGTGTGCCCACGGGAGGCCTTTTCCACCACTGACACACCCTGGGGCTCCTAGCAGCTGCTGCTGGAATGCCATGCTGAAAGCAGGAAGCTGAGGAAAGGGACCGGTTGGAGGAGGAGCCAGGTGAGGACAAGAAGGGGAAGAGGAGAGCAGCTCTCTGGAGGGGCTCAGCCCATGAGGAGACTGGGGAGGCGGCACAGTGGGCCCGAACATGGTAATAACCCAGCAGCGCTCTGTGTTCATTTCCCCTCAAACAAAGATGTCAGGGAAAGCCGCTGAGTGGCAGAGCTCCCTGCAGAGAGGCAATGTCGTGTGACCAGGAATTGTGACCTGGCCTGAGCACAGGATGTCGCAGGGGCCCCAAGGAGTGGTTGATTCATCTTCCCCTAGGAAACGGGCCAGGCATCCAGGTGCAGCTAATAGGAGCGTGTGTGTTTGCGCACGTGCCCGTGTGCGCGCGCATGCAGTGTCAACAGTGGAGCAACCAGGCAGGCATGCTGGGGAGCTTTGACAAGGATCAGGCAGACGATGAGGTCTGGAGAGAGGAAGGACAGGGCGAGGGAAGGCAAGGGATGGAGACAAGGCGAGGGCAGTGCGGCTGGCAGGGTTGGTGGCCCTGCGGCTGTAGGCGAGGGGAGCTGCAGATGGCTGCCCTGGAGAGCTCTGAGCTGCCCCGGTCCTGCTGGCAGTAGAGTTGCCCTAGGGCCAGACTGGACTTGGTTACATGCTGAGTAAGGAGGAAGGGAAGCTGCTCGCCAGGGATGTGATATTCTAAAGCAGTGGTTCTCAAAATGTGGTCTCTGGCCGGGTGCAGTGGCTCATGCCTGTAGTCCCAGCTACTTGGGAGGCTGAGGCAGGAGGGTCGCTTGAACCCAGGAGTTCGAGGCCAGCCTGGGCAGCATAGTGAGGCCCTGTCTCTAAAATGAATGAATGAATGAATGAATGAATAAATAAATAAATAACGTGGTCCCCAGACTGGCAGCATCAGCATCACCTGGGGGCTTGTTAGAAATTCAGATTCTCAGGCCCCACCCTAGACCTATGGAATCAGCCACTCTGGGGCTGGGGCCTGGCTGTCTGTGTTTGACAAGTCCTCCAGGGGGTTCTGGGGCACCTGCAAGTGTGAGAACCGCTGCCATAAAGGAACAGCTGATGTCCGGAAGCATCTGCAGGGCAAACATCATGGTACAGGCTTGTGCTGGTTGTCCTCTGTTTGCCCTCCAAGATCCGGTCTCAACTATTTTCTACCATGTTCTGTGTCCCTGAGACCGAGCTCTGTGGACTGCCTCTCTGGGCTTCCTCACCAACTACGCTCTCAGTTGGGTTTGGCCGATGGGAGCAATACCTTGGAGGTGGGAGGAGAGAGAGGGCGGCGGTGTTTCTTCTTTGCTCCCTCCTGGTCTCCTTCCTGCTGTGTGGGAGGCAGCATCTTCCCCTCAGTGCAGCTCCCCTGGAGGCCTAGGTCCACCAAGGTCCTACCTCTCCCTGGGCTCTCATATTAACGCTATTCCCACCCTTCCCCTAGGAGTGGTAATGGCTTCCAGTCGTTCCCAGTTTCTGGGTGCCTCACCATCCCCCCCTGGTTCTTGTCGCCTGTCAGCACTGCTGCATTAAAGTCTGTTTATCCAAATCTCCCAGGGTGAAGACTGCTGCCCGGCGGCACCTGACTGATGCCAGGTGGGGTGCAAACAGGTGCCACATGCTGATGTAGGCGCTGATGCTGTCACCAGCTGGCCAGCGGAGATGACAGTCCATTTCTCTGGTGCCCACAGGAAAACAGAAGGAACTGTCATCAGCACAGCACCCACTCCACTCAGGGAACATGCCCAGCACTGTGCTGCGTGCCATTTAATTCACCCTGTCCCCAACCCTGATGGTAGGTACTATCATTTCTATTAAATAGTTTAACAACAATGAAACCAAAGCTCAAGATCTGACAACTGGTAGAGGCAGGATTTGAATCCCTGTTTTCCTGGTTCCTAAGTCTGTGCATTTCCCATAACCTAGGGTGCCTGTCTATAGATGACAACAAATGCCTGAAATCTCTTAATGTCAAGATTATACCCTCAGTATAGATACAGACCAAAAAGACCAGCAATATTCTGAAATGCCCCAAGGAAGATGTTTCTTCTGAATATTGCCCGAGTGATTTTTGTTAGCCTCAGCAGGTTAAGGAAGAATGAGGGAGCACATGCACTGAGTTCCTTTTAGGGCCCAGATGCCATTAGTCACTTAATCTACATTGTCTGGTGGGATCAAGACCTATTTCACAGATGAGAAAGTTGAGGCTAGAAAGGTTAAGTCATACGTCCAGTAGAAATTCTTTCCCCCAGTTCCTATCTCTTTGCCTGGCTTTATTTTTCTCCATGACACTTACCAGTTTCTGACATATATATTTTACTTGTTTATTGTCTGTCTCTCCCCACCAGATGTAACTCTACAAGATAAGGGACTTTTGTCTATTTTTTTCCCACAGCTGTATCCCTGGGGCTACATGGGTGTCTGGCACATAGTAGGTGCTCAGTAAATAGTTATTGTATGTACCGATGAAGGTATGTTATAGAGCTGGTAAATTGAAAATCTAGGATTGGAATCCAGAACAGCTGGACTCAGAAGTCGAGTTTTCCACATTACTGCCATCCTGCTCCCTTCAAATTAATACCTAGAAATGCACACTTATTGAGCACTGACTGTGTGCCTGCCTCTGCTGTTGGTGCATTTGCACACACACCCATGTCAAGTGTTCTTTATATTCTTCTGTAACTTCAAATGTCTTTTCTAAAAAAGCTCTTTTAGAGTTTGATTTTTTTTGCCTAATTGATTTTGATTTGGTTATGGCTGCTGTGCTTGTTGGACTCTGTCACCTTCCACTTCTGTGCCCCTTATAAAAAGCCTGGGGTCATCAAGTTGTCTAGGTGAATGACTGTAGTCATTGTATTTAACTTACTCTCTCTTAAAGAATTCACCATTTCTTTCCAAAATGATGCCATGTTGGCTGCACAACTGTATCCAGCAGAGCGGATACAGACACAAGGGTGACAAATGTGTCTCTGAACTCTAGCCCATGACCGCAGGTCTCAGATCTCCTGGGAATCCTTGCTACCCTGCGTGTCATGGTGATGGCCACTGCCCCGACCTCCTGCTTCAGGTACAACTCAGCGATGCCCAGCTCATTTTCTTTAAATGTCCACAAGAGCAGGGGCCATCACTGTGTAACAATGCTCAACATACAGTGGGTGCTTGCTAAAAAAACAAATTAATGATATTATTGAATGATTGCTGCAATACTAGGCTGTGCTCATCATCTCCATTTAATAGATGAGCCAACTAAGGCTCAGGGCAGTAAATCAGAGAATTGCTGACTTCCTGGTTGCCCTCTTGAACTTTAACATAGAATCTTTCCACATTTTGAATATTTTGGTTTAGGATCTATCATAGTTGTGGTGTTGGAGCCACCTTCAAATGTGGCTTGCCAGGGACTTTTTCCATACGAAGCTTTCAATTAGGGAGCAGCTCATCATTTGGCAACCCATCTCTAGAAATATGTTCCCCTCCCCTCCTGCCCTGGCCAAACGCAAGGGCAGACCCGGGAGTGGAAAGTTTTGACCTTTGGTTTGCTGACTCTGCTGGGACATCCTACAGGGTAGACAAGATGCCACCTGGCAGCTCCAGCCACGAATGGTGCAGTCGGCCTCCTGGGCTCATACTTGGGAGATTTGGTCCATTTTCCTTTTTAGACCACCTGAATGGAATCCCAGTGAGCTGGGAATTCAGGGGCCTAAAGCTGAGTAAAGGGCTAAATTCTTGTCTCTGTCACAGAACTGTGTGTCTCCATTGTAGCCTTAGTCATTTGAGCAGGAAAGAAACTTAAAACCACCAAACCTCTCTACTGAGGACATTAAGGAGACCCAATAAATTAAAGTCAGAAACTACAAATTGAGTGAATTAGGGTATAATCCCCCACATTCCATTATAGAGGGCCTAACCTTAGGGTTCCTTTAAATGGCAAAGCCCTCACCCCCCTCCGGGGGCACCGAAAATATCATCATTCATTCATTCATTCATTCTTTCAACATTTACTGAGCTCTTACCATATGACAGACACTAAGCTAGGTGCTGGAGATTCAGATATAAGATAAAATGTAATTTATGCTAATTTAAAAATATATCTGTGATGATTAGTTTTATGTGTTAACTTGACTAGGTCATGGGGTACCCAGATATTTGGTCGAGTATTATTTAGGTGTTTCTGTGAGGATGTTTTTAGATGAGATTAACATTTGAATCAGTAGACTGAGGAAAGCAGATTGCTCTCCCTAAAGTGGGGTGGACCTCATCCAAATAGTTGAAGGCCTGAATAGAACAAAAAGACCAGCCTCCATGAGCACGAGGAAATTCTACAGCAGACCGCCTTCAGACTCCATCTGCAGTGTTGTGTCTCCCTGCCTGACAGCCTTCAAAGTGGAACACTGGCTCTCTCTGGGTCTCCAGCTCGCTGGCCCACTCTGCGGATTGGACTTGCCAGCCTCCATAATTGGTAAATCAATTCCTTAAAATAAAATCTCTCTTATAATCTCTGTCTGTATCTGTGTGTATATATATATGTGTGTGTGTGTGTGTGTGTGTGTGTGTGCGCATGTGTATAAAAATTATCCGTCTCTTATCGGTCTGTTTTTCTGGAGAACTCTAATACAATATCCACCTAATATGTTCCTGCTTGCCTTTCTGTCTATTCCTTAGGTTGTGTTGCTTGGAATTATTTCAGGTGGCTAACATTAATATATATAATACACCAGGATGAAATAAAATGGATTAAAATAAAGAGCGAGGTGGGCATCTGTGGGATTGTCCTCCAAATATCCCTTTATGAGAACTACAGTCTCCCCAACCCAAACCAACGCCTACTGCAGGGGCAGCCATTTTGTACAACATGCCTCCCCAAACCCCCGCCACAGCTGATTGGCCTGAGGCTAAGGCACCTGCCCTGCTCTGGGCCAATCAGAGCGGTTCCTTGGGAGTGTTAACCTGGGATAGGAGCAAGCATTAGGTTAGGCAACAGAGGCTTAGAGAGGTAAAGCTTAGGGGCCGCTGGCAGCCATGTTTTGCCCCCTGTGGAGAAAGCTGGGCTCTCATGAGAGAGGGCAATGAAGAGGAAGTGAGAGAGAAGCCAAGATGAGAGGCCAGGGGGGATCGAGGGGCCTCTCACCCCAGCTGTTACTGGGCTTGACCACATTCCTCTTTCATGGGACTCTCCAGTATCCTTACCATAAACCTCCCTTTTTTTGCTTAACAGAGTTCAAATTGGGCTCTGTCCCTTTCAGCCACATCGTTTTTTAGACTGAAGGGAAAACAGAAGCAGGAAAGTTAAAAATGAAGGTTTGGGTTAAGGTTAGTGATGAACTTGAGGCTCTGTCGCCCCATAGACACGATAAAACTGGGTCACAGGTTTAGCTCTGACCTTTCCAGCAGCTGGCACAAAGAGGGAGATACAATTTATGAGATTCACGGTGTCTACACAAATCAAAAGAAACCAATTGGTCAGAAGCAACACTTGTCAAGGTATAAAACTGAGAACAGATAGAACATTCTCTGTGAGTCTTTTTATAGAGGGCACTAGGCACTTTGACAGTGGTTCTCAAAGTGTTTCCTGAACTAGCATCATCATCATCACCTGGGAACTTGGTACGAATACACACTTTTGCACTTGTATTCTGAGTGTGGGTCCTAGCAATCTGGGGTTAGACAGCTCCCTCATGATTCTGAAGCATGCTAGTGTTTGAGAAACATTACAGTATGATAAGCAATGTCCCCACAACATCTCGTCCCAACGAACAGCCCAGCAATGAGCTTTACAGGGCTATTTCTCATAATGGCACTCGATAATTACAGTGGCTATCTGCCTGCACCAGTCTTCCAATTGCAGGACCCCTCCTCCACCATCCTCTGTGATCTGGGGGAGATGGACATGTGACCCAGCCCTGGCCAATCATCTCCTCTGGCCCAACATGATTGCTTCACGGGCATCACATGATCCGAGCGGGACCAATCAGGAGCCCTTCGTGAGAGTTGAAAGATGAATGCTGGCGAAGATCGAGAGAGGCATTTTCTTTTCTGATAGATAGCAAGTTGAAAGGTGGATGCTTGGGCTGCCAGCTGCCATCATTGCCCCCTGTGCAAAGAACCTTTCTGTGGCAAGGGGGGATGGGGCCAACATGGAAACAGAAGCAGGGACAAGCAGAACTGAGAAAGAGTGAAGAGGGGATTGGGAAGAGGGAGAGAGAAAGAAAGAGAGAGAGAGAGAGAGAGAGTGAGAGAGAGAAGATTGATTTAATAATCTCTATGCTCTTGGTCCTAGAATCCATTCCCTTAACTATTACACCCTACTGCCTCTCACTGGACTTAGGCCAGAAAGGAATCATTCTGAATCTGTGGCTCCCTGGGAAATGGACTTTACCGTGGCTGGTACCCTCTGGCTGGCTGTGGGACAGAGGGAATATGAGTTGGAGGCTTCTGGGTATATCGTTGCTTGGAGTAGCTGGGATGAAGCCTGAATAGAGGGACAGAGACTTATTCCTCAAGGAGGACTCCCCCACCCCGTTGACTAGGAATCTAACCAGGGGCATATTTTGCTACAAGTTGCTCTTGAAAGTTATGCCAGGAAGTTTCATGGTTCAAAGTTAAACAGCCTATGAGATTTTTACTGAAATTTGCAGGGCTGAAATGGACATCTGCTTTACAAATTGTCCAGCTTAAAATTATTACAGCACAACTCTTTCACAGATGCTGGACTTGAACATGCATGGGTTTCTCAACACTTCTATTGTTATGTGCAGAATTCTGGGGCTTGTACATTTTTCTGAATGGAGAGTCCTTAACTTTCACCAATTTTCAAAGGGTCTGTGACCCAAGGAAAGATGATAAGATATACTACTCCATGATAGGAAACACTGGGATTGCCTTTCCTCTTCTGCACTAAAAAGACCAAAACAATTTTCTGAGTAAAACTCTGGCTTGGCCGATGGTGCTGCCTTAAAACCCTTCCCCAGCAACCCCCACCCCAAAGGCAGGGAGAGAGCTTCTCCAAATGTCCAGACTCAGCAAGGCTAATTGTTAAAGCATGTGGTTCCACGTCCAAATGGTAACACTTAATTCGCAAGCTCTGGGTATTTGACTAGGAGTCTAACCTTGAATGTGCTATGGCTTAATGCCTGCCAAAGGCTGGAAGAAAAAGAAATTTATGGAGGATTTCCTGAAGGAGACACAGTCCATATATCCCATACTCTTAGATTTATCTTTGGATTAAGCCAGAGCTAAGATGTGAAATGGTAAAGAGGGGTTGGTAAGAGCAGTTCTAGATGCACCAGTTACTAACTATGTGACCTTGGGCAAGTAACTTAAACTTTCTGTGCTTGGCTTTCTATTTATTTATTTATTTATTTATTTATTTGAGACAGAGTCTCACTCTGTTGCCTGGGCTACAGTGCTGTGGCGTCAGCCTAGCTCACAGCAACCTCAAACTCCTGGGCTCAAGCAATCCTTCTGCTTCAGCCTCCTGAGTAGCTGGGACTACAGGCAAGTACCACCACACCTGGCTAAGTTTTTGTGTTTTTAGTTGTCCAGCTAATTTTTTTTTATTTTTGGTAGAGACGGGATCTTGCTCTTGCTCAGGCTGGTCTGGAACTCTTGACCTTAAGCGATCCTCCCATCTCGGCCTCCCAGAGTGCTAGGATTACTGGCATGACCCACTGTGCCAGCCTTTTTAAAAAAATTTTTTAATTATTATGGGTACATAAGAGTTGTATATATTTATGGGGAACATGTGACGTTTGATACAGGCATACAACGTGCAGTAATCAAATCAGGGTAATTGGGGTATTCATCGTCTCAAGCATTTATCATTCCTTTGTGTTAGCAACATTCCAATTCCACTCTTTTGGTTAGTTTAAAATATAGGATAACTTATTGTTGACTATATTGTTGACTCTGTTTGCTATCAAGTATTAGATCTTGTTCATTTTATCTAACTATATTTTTGCACCCATTAACCGTCCCTTTGCTCAGCTTTCTGATTTGTAAAATGGGTTTAATGAAGTACTGACTTCTTTGTGGCAGATTACATTATTGGTCCCAATTCTTCAGCCCTCCCTGAATCTATGCCTTTTGCCTTGTAACTTTGAAAAGTTACCTTCCTATAGCAGGCAGAGGGATCTGCTCACCTCTCAATTTAGCAGTCAGCCATGTGACTTGCTGCGGCCAATGGGATGTGAGCAAATGTGACATAAACAAAACACTTGAAGTGGACTTGTGCAGTGGGGATTGCTCTCTTGTGGCTCTGCCACTGCCATAAGGACATGCTTGCTGGATCATGAGACACGTGGAACAGAGCCAAGTTGCCCCAGCTGTGGCCAGTCTAGATCAGCTGACCCCTGCCGAGCCCCAGGTGCATGAGCAAATCCAGGCAAGATCAGCAGAGCTGCCCAGCCCAGCCCAGATCAGCTGAAGCCTGCAGATAGCTGAGAAATAAATGTGGAGTGTTATATGCCACTAAGGTTTTCTGATTATCTGTTATGCAGCAAATGTCCACTGATACAATCATGGTATTATTGAGAAGATTAGAGGAGCTAGTACGTGTGAATGATTAGAGCAGTGACTGGTGTGTATGCTTAGGAAGTCCTGGGCGTGGTACACGTGTCTGCTTTGCATATCTGGGTTGCAGCTGCCCCGGTACCTGGAAGAAGAGCTGGGGGTTGTGAGTAGCTACTGAGATGAAACAGACTTCACACCACCTAACCCAATGCTAAGGACTTTGAACGCATTGCAACCTCTCCTCTGGGACAGCCCCTGCCTCCTGCTTGTTCTGACTTTGATCTCTTTGGATCAGACATTAGGATGAGAATAGAGACTTTATCTGTCTTGCTCACCGCTGTACCCTTAGTGTTCAAAATAGTTACTGACACATAGTAGGTTCTCAATAAACATTGGTTGGCAGATTACAGACTGCCCGTAGCAAGGGCAGTACAATTGTGAGTGGGGTGAAAGTTGTCTAATGGTGCGATTTGAGGAATATGGGTGAGAGTTTTTTTTTTTTTAAAATAACCACCCATCGGTGATTCCTAAAATTCTACCCATAGCTTCTATTTGTGTTAAGCCATACCCTTTTCCTGCCATTAGCTTGAAAATGCAAATACTCTTGTATTTGATGACTTAACTCTTTAGTATGAATGCATTTCTAGAAGGATTCCTTTTAATACAATTATATAATTACATAATTCATTTAGAAAGCATTTTTTCAGCACCTACTATCTTGCTGGGTACAAAAGATGCAAAGATACCCTGCCCTCATGGAGCACTAGGCTAATGTGAGAGGTGTTTCATGTCTATAGCTCTACATGAGGTGGGGTACGATAGGCACTTTTAGAGAAATGATGATGATGATGATGATAATGATTATCGTCATTTAGAAAAGTGGCCACAGATTCTTCCCCTCCTTGAATTTATGTTTTTGCAATGGGGATTTGTGTGGCGGGAGGTGAGGCTGAGCTGTTCCCACGTCTTGCTCTGACCAACTGGGGACATTAGCGAATGGGACGCATGCCGAGACTTGGGTGATGCACTTCGGGACTTGCTTTCTTGCTACTCTTGGACTTCAGCAGCCGTGTCATAGTTTCAACTAGTCTACTGGGGGCTGAGTGGCACATGGCTCTGTCACCACTAGTGCCAACAGCCAGCCAACCTCCAGACGTGTGAGCGAGGCCACTGAGGACTAGCCGGCCCCCAGCTGAGCCTCTAACTGACCACAAATGCCTATGTAAGCCTAGGCAAGATCCATGGAGCCCAGCTCAGACCAGAAGAAGTGACCAATAGAATCATTATTGTTTTAAGCCACTAAGTTTTAGAGTATGAATTAACTACACTAGGCAGCAATAGAGAACTGATAATAATAATAACAGTAATAATAATAGTTTCCATTTACTGGTTGCTTATGACATACCGAGCATGGAACACACATTAATTTAATATGCATTCATTTAGTAATTGCAACAGCTCTATAAGGAAGGTAAGAATTTACCAGCATTCCACAAAGAAGGAAAGAGAGGCACAGAGCAGTTAAACCACTTACCCAGGGCCACACAGCTAGTTAGTAGAAGAGCCCAGACTCAGATCCAAGTTTCTAAGACTCCATCTTAAAAACTCGCTGGTGTTTATAAGATGGCACCAGGCCACCTACTGCAGGTTACAGAGACAGCGTGCTTGGAGTCCGGATGGAAACTCTTTCCTCGTGGGGGCCTGGGTCACGGAGAGCAGAGGAGACAGCGGTACTGCTTTTGCCTGCCTCATACGTTTGCCCGGGGCAGGCCCTTGCCGCCGAGACATGCATTTGAGACTAGCTCCATCCAGAGGAAAGACACCTGTCTCATCTCCTCTCACCCAGTGACAAATGTCCTCATCTCCCTCCTTGCTGTGCATAATCAGTCCCTTTCTGGAATTTCACTGGAGCATTCTCCAGCCCCTGGGCCCAGCATCTCGCAGCTGCCAATCCTCTGTTACAAGCTCCCACCTCAACCCCCAACGGCTGTTAGGGTGATTTGTCAATAATAAATTCTGAAGCAAATTGAAATATTTTGCGACAGCATAAAAACAAATGGGAGAAAACGGTTCCCATCCCGAAATGCTGATTGAATCAAATATTGCAATATCGATTGTATGATACATTTTCATATTTAATTCAATGAAAACCATGGGGTTCGAATGCTTTCCATTACCCTACAGAATTTTTCAGTTTGCTGGAGAATTTATTATTGGTGTGCCACCCAAATCGGATTACTATTGAATCAAAACCTTGCCACGTTATTCAATCAAAGACCATGATTCTAACCCCAAGAGTCGATCATTACCACTTTTCCCAAAGTGTATTTCCTTTTCCCCATTGCACACGGGAATGGCCAGTTCTCTTATCTGTCTGCACATCATCCATCCTCCCCCACCCCATCCTCACCCCGCGGTTGAAATCTACCACTCACAAAAACCTAGCCGAAATAACAACTGGCTTTTCAATGTCAATATCAATCTAGGCTTTTCTGGGAATTCACGTTCTCACCTCCCTGTTTTTGTCTTCCCTCCAGGCCCTGGTAGGGGCATGTGTCTGCCACCTGCAGTAGATAACTTATCAGCGGCAGTCACCTCTGGGTAGAAATGGAACTTGGGGGCTCACAGCAAATGCTGTCAGTGTTCCTTGCACCCCCTTGAGGGCCTTTTCCCATGTTCATGCACGCCACCTGCTAGTTGCTTTTGTTCCCATCAGCCAGCATCCTTGGTACCTTTGTTCCAGGAGGGCTAGCAGTGCCTGGGAATTGAAGTCCCTCTGGGGGCTTCCTTTAACCAGATACTCCAGTGCCCGTGTTCCCCAGTCGGGACACCTCTGAAGGTGACCTACCTCCCCTGTCTCTAGGAATCCCTTCGGAAATTGAGCCCCAATTCCCCTTTGTATGACTTTATTTGACATTGCACCCTTGCAATGTGTCACTTCCCTTCTTTGTATGGCTTCCTCCCTTCCTTTTAGGGGCGGAATTGTGTCTCCCCACCACACCCCATTCATTTAATGAAGTCTTAACCCCTAGCGCCTCAAAACGTGACCTTAGTTGGAAGCAGGGTTTTTAAAGAGGTAATCAAATTTAAATGATGTCACGTGGGTGGCCCCTAATCCAATATGACTGGTGTCCGTATAAAAAAGGAAAATTTGGACACAGACACACACTCAGGGAGAACAGCACATGAACATAAAGATAGAGATGGGGGCGAGGCTTCTACGAGCCAAGGAACCCCAAAGATTGCCAGGAGACCACCAGAAGCTAGGGGAGAGGCAGGGAACAGATTCCCCTCACAGCACTCAGAAGGAAACCACCCTGCCAGCACCTTGATCTTGGACTTCCAGCCTCCAGAACTGTGAGACAATACATTTCTGACGTTTAAGCCACCCAGCGTGTGGTACTTCGGTAGAGCAGCCCTAGCAAACAAATCCACTTTCCTGCTGATTTTTCCTGGTAGAACTTCTTAATAAAATCACTTATGCATGAATCCTAGTCTTAGGGGCCGCCGCGGGAACCCCCTGCCCCCGAAAGCCAGACTACACCAGGTCCTCAGAGCCCAGTGCCGAATTGTAGCTGCCTGATTGCGACTGGATTTCCCGAATCCGATTAGAGAATCTCCACCACTTAAACAAAAGCCCCACACAGGCCAGCGTGTCTGACGGTGGACGGCATTTAGCTGGGCCAGACCTGGCAGCCTCGGGCTCTCTGGCTACACGCATCCTCCACACATCTTTCTCCTGTGCCCCTTGCAGCTGTGGCCCTGGCTGCTTCACCAAAGTTGAATTGAGTGTCCCTGAAAAATATAGCGTAGCATCCTTTCCCTGCCGTGAGACACTAAACCAATAAATTATAAATCAGCCAGCAGCCCCGTGACATGAGGATGTAATGAGAAATGCAAAATAAGAAAAGACACGGGGAGGAGGACATGCGCCTCTCTCTCCCCCAGCTCAGCTCCCTTTGGGTTCAGAGAAAACAATTGCTTTCTTTTCTCCGTGTGTCTCTTGTTACATGGGTGCAACACATGCACACGCGCGCACACACACACACACACACACACAGACACAGTGTCACTATTAATGATCTACCAGAGGCTGCTGTCGGGAACCTGGGAACAAAACCAGGACAATAGAATTATTTGGTTCCTGGGGCTTGTAAAATTCATGGGCTAAAGGGCCAAATGGGTCCCCCAGGCCAATTTCCTCTGGCGAGTGGTCAGCCCATCTCTGTCCCTCCTGCCCCCCCCCCCCCCCCCCCCCTGGTGGCCTGGTGAATGCTCACCTTGCCCAGCACCTCCCACTGGGTGTCCCCGGTGGCCCTTCAGCACACCTTCTTGAATGTCCTGTGTGAAGGGGTAACCGACTCGTCTGCCTGTCTTAAGGTGCAGAAGCCAGCTGCTCTGTTTGTTTATTTATTCATTGCCTTGCATCCATTTATTCAGCTATTCAGTGACTGATAGAGGGGGTCTGGGAATGAATATTTTCCAGGCCTCTGGGGAGCAAAATGATGCTACTAGAAATGCAGGAACAGTCTGTCTTCCTTTGCCACCACCCCCTGCCTGGTGTCCAGCTTCCCGTTCGCCTCCGTTCTGAGGCCTTCTGCTCAACATCTTCCCCTTCCACGCCTCATCCTGCCCCAGGGGCTTCCGTCCCCTCACTCACAGCCAGAACGCCTGCAGCCTGCGACTGCAGCCACTTGCCTGCAGTACAAAACCCCCAAAAAGCTGCAAAAACATTCATTCAATGGCAAAACCTGGCCCGAACTGATGTGAGGCTATTTAAAGCTTTGTTTAACCCCAGTTAACGTGACTATTCATGCATTTTGCTGCAAAACTGTCGATGTGTTTGATTGGGAGGTGCTGCCCCAGACACTGCTGGGGTTTCATGTAATACGTGGTAAATACACCATGAGACCTTCCTAAAATCTGAAATACTCAGAATTGTGAACCTATTCATCCCTGTGGTTTGGATAAAGGATTGCGGATCCACACCAGCCTCCACCTATTGAGTGAATGTCAAGTGCCAGGGGCAGGGATGGCCTTCAAAGCATGTCACGTCAGATATTAACAACTTTTTGTGTGTGCACCGTGTTATTGTTCCTATTTTACAGATGAAGAAACTGAGATCCAAAGAGTTAACTAAATTGCCCTGGGGTCCCCAGCTAGTAAACAGTGGAGCCAGGAATGGAATCCATTTGTATTTAGTGCAAAGCCTTTAACTTTAACCTTTAACAGCCTTTAGCCTTATGTTAGTTATTGAGCCCCTCGGTGACCCCCTGCTTCAGTCTGTCCAAACTGTCTCAGTAGCTCAGATGCCCAGCCCAGGCCCAGGCACTCACTTGGCCTTGGGAGACACTGCTGAAGCGGGGAGTGGTGGGGAGGGCAGTTCCAATGTGGAT